>PVIY010013965.1:47706-57805 GCA_004026745.1 Myrmecophaga tridactyla | reverse complement strand
TGTTCCAAGAGGGCATGTCCCCTTAGGAGGGAAACAAAGACAAGCAGAGGGTCACTGGTGGTGTCGGGGACAGAAATCAGGGACAGACAGTGAAGGTTTTACTGCAAGAATAAGCATTCATTGTGGGACCTAAGAAAAACAGTCCCAAGGGCCTACCTACCTGTGTCTTTAGGAGCCTGGGGCCTTGGGTGGGGATAGGAGAGTACAGGAGTCAGAACCTCTAATACCCAACTTAACAAGAGGATGCTATTCTGAAAATACCCATCTTCATTCCCTTCCAAAGTACCTGACCTTGGAAAGTGGAGACCATCTGGAACTCACAAGCCATGGACTCTGTCCTTTCCCTTCTTCACTCAGCATCTAACAATATCCTTCAACGGCCGTTCTGCCTTCTCAGGTGTTACCCATATATTTTGCTTGGTTCTACTTATGAACTGAGCTGTGAAAACAATGGGACTCTCATTTCCCATATTAGGAAAACAAGACCCAAGGAGTGTAATCAAGGTCTCAGGGCTGGTAGCTTCAGGAACTCTTCCCAGGTCTCTGACACTCAATCCTGTGGGTTTTTCCTACCCTGTACTGTGTCTGCTATTTCTGTACCAGGATTTGGCCTCTAAGTGAAAGCTGCTGCAAAATGTCATTTTGACCAAGTAATGAGGCTACCAGCAGGAGAAAGCTTTCCTGCCCCCAAGGAGTATCTGGAGGTGACATCCTTTGTTGCCTATTGCATAAAGCCTAAAATTTTAACTTCCAAAATCATTGGTTGTTATTTAGTTGGGCTTATATTATGCTAACTGCGTAAGAACAACTGAATTAAGCTTACCTGAGCAATTTTCTGCTGACTGTCCAATGACTGAGAGGAAAGAGAGAAAGCCTTCAGCAGAAGAGATGAAAATGAATATAATTTAATATTATCTAATTCTCAGGATGATCAAAATTATCATTTCTGAGAAATAACCTGAAAAAATACATGTGCTTATTAAGACAAGCACTTTTCTCTAGTTTTTTCTGAAAGGTACAGTACTTTTTGTTGTCGTTCTGATGGCTTTAATGATGAGAGCAGGTCTTAACATGCCATTGCTCCAATTTGGCTTCTTAAATTCAACAACACCAGTGCAGAAACATGTGCATAATTTTAAAAGAAGAGGACTATGAGCCATTGGATTCAGAACTCTAACATTTTAGATTGGTTAAATGTTGATTTATCAGGCTTT
Organism: Myrmecophaga tridactyla; assembly: GCA_004026745.1. NCBI lineage: Eukaryota > Metazoa > Chordata > Mammalia > Pilosa > Myrmecophagidae > Myrmecophaga > Myrmecophaga tridactyla. Next base: position 56,591 of record PVIY010013965.1, on the reverse strand, counting down.
ATTGATCTTCAGGTGGTTCTATGAAAAGGGGGGAAATATTCTAGGTGAAAAACACAGCTCTAAAGTGAATTTATGTTAGAGAAGTCCTATTCTCCTACAGACCCCTGCTATCAATTCAATAATAAGTTTCTAAGAAGTCCCCAAGTATATGTACTAGAAAATATTATCAGGGGACAGTCTAAGGAGATGGTCAGACTCCAAGCTGCCTGCAGGATTGTAAGCTAATTACCGCTGGTCTCAGCAGTCTGGTCTCAGCAGGAGCTTGCCAAGCTGCCATTTCCATCCCCAATCTTTAAGGTCCCAAGCCTGTGGAGCCAGGACTCCTGGTCCCCAGCTCCCAGCACTTTGTTTCCTTCAAGCTCATTATCTGGGATTTACAATCTATGCTGATCATCACAACTTTTCCCACTCTGGATGCTTCTAAGACAGGGCTTTAGATCCCTGTGAAAAAAGGGGGGCTGAATGACAAAGAATATTATTGTGCACCCTACTGCTTGGCTGGTATTTGGTTAAATACATCAAGATCCATTATCTCTTCTAATAATCAAGCACTATAAGGTAAATATAATTTCAATGGAAGAAGGGCAAGATGGCAGGGGAGGTGGGGAAAGATAGTAGTGAAGGGAGGAGTGGAATTTATTTAGTTCTCTAGAACAGGTAGTAAATAGTCAGGAACTGGCTGGAACAACTGTTTGAGGGACTTCCATGACCAGATACACATTGTATACCAGTCTGGAATGGGGGGAAGGGCCAAGATCACAGTGCAGAACTATAAATAAAGTCTGCCAAACTGGAGACTGGTTTACCACCCCCACTGGAAAAGCAGACTATTTTGGAGACACTTCCTCATGGGAAAAAGCAGTCTCCACTAGGAGCAAGGCAAGGAAAACTCAAAGAAGTTCCAATTGTGGATTTAATTAGCAAATTCAGACTGATGAATATGAGCTTTTAGCATAGAGAAACACAGAGCAAACACAAAAGGAGCCCTGAGGTATCTCCTGGCAGAGAGGAGGTGGGGATAATGAGTAAAAAATTAAAAAATTAAAAAAGTCTTTTGGAGTTGGCTGAGCTCAGAATACTCAATTAGCAATTCCAGCTCTTGATTTGTGAAACCAGGGGGCTGGAGACAAGCTCTGAAAAAATATTTTTCTTTAACCATTTTTAGCATTCCATCAAAATAAAAAGCCTCAGGCATTTTCAATTGTCATCACTGACCAAGCAAAGTCAGAGTTAAGGGACAAAGTTAGTAGGCAAGTGAAAGAGATAATGCCCTAAAAGGGCATATCTTCCCCAAGGGGGAGGGCAGGGCCCAGAACAAGTGGTGGCTCTCATTCAGAGAATTCAGACCCCAGGGCTGGAAAACAGAAACACCTTAAGCTTGCCACCACCTGAGCCTTTGTCTCAACCATGCCCCTGGCAGGGACAGGGGCTTCTGAGAATTAATGATACTGCAGAACTTTACACTGATGGGGAGATGTGGGCTGACAAGCACCACTTGTGTGTGGGATAGGAAAAACAGAGTCAAGAGCATTCTCAGTAAAGACTGGCAACCTGCTGGGCCTCATCCTCAGAGAAACTTGATACTGAGTACACCCTCTTCCTGAGATGTGGGCCTGTCTTGTGTGGGAAAATATGACTGGGGTCAATCATATCTGGGGAGATCTTCTCAAAAAAAGGTTCCATATAGGCAAAGAAAGAACCAGAAAAATAAGAGCTGAAAAATTCTGATCAGTTAACAGAGGCTATGCTAGAAGTCTAGAATAAGTTGGACTGAATGTCAAAGAACAGTTAAAGAACAAAGCCAACCAATAAGAAAATCCTATGTAAAAGAGAGAAAAATAGCCTCCAGAATAAATTAATCAAGGAAATCAGATAACTAGACATCAGCCAAAAAATCACAAGTCATACTAGGAAGAATGAAAATATGGCCCAGTCAAAGGAACAAACTGACACTTCAAATGAGATACAGGAGTTGAAACAACTAATTAAAGATGTTCAAACAAATCATCTAATCAAATCGATGAGGTAAAGGTAAATATGGCAAAAGAGATGAAGATATAAGGAAGACACTATGTGACCATGCAGAAGAACTCAAAAGCTTGAACAAACAAATGGCAAAACTTGTGGGAATGAAAGGCACAATAGAAGAGATGAAAAACACAATGGAGACATACAACAGCAGATTTGAAGAGGCAGAAGAAAGGATTAGTGAACTAGAGGACAGGACATCTGAAAGCCCACTCACAAAAGAACAGATAGAGAAAATAATATAAAAAATATGAGCAGGGAGGGTCTCAGTGAATTGAATGATAACATGAAGCTCATCAATATATGTGTTATGCGTTTCCCAGAAGGAGAAGAGAAGGAAAAAGGAGCAGAAAGAATAACAGAGGAAATAATCACTGAAAATTTCCCGACTCTTATGAAAGACAAAATTACAGATTCAAGAACCACAGTGTACCCCAAGCTGAATAGATAGGAACAGATCTATTCCAAGACACTTACTAATCAGATTGTCAAATATCAAAGATAATGAGAGAATTTTGAAAGCAACAAGAGAAAAGTGATCCAACAAATACAAGAGAAACTCAATAATACTATGTGCAGATTTCTCAACAGAAATCATGGAGGCAAAAAAGCAATTGTGTGTTTAATTTAAGATACTGAAAAAGAAAAAACTGTCAACCAAGAATTCTATATCTGACAAAACTGACCTTCAAAAATGAGCAAGTTCAAAATATTTTCAGACAAACAGACACTGAGAGAGCTTACCAACAGGAGATCTGCTCTACAGAAAGTACTAAAGGGAGTGCTACAGGCAGATAGAAAAAGGCAAGAGAGAGAGGCCTGGAGACAAGTGTAGAAATGAGGACTATCAGGAAGGGTAAAAAAAAGAGATAAAATAAGGTATGACATATAAACATAATTCCAGTGTTCCAGATGAGGAGGTTGAATCTCAAGCAAATTATATAATTTACCAAAGGCACTCTGTGGCCAGGTGAAAGCACCTAGTTCTGTTGCTGTGGACATGAGCCAATGGTACATGAACCTCATCTGTTGCTCATTACATCTGCAGTAGGCTAGGAGGCATGCCTGCTGTAATGAATGATGTTTGACCTTATTGGCTGGTGCTTAAATGAGAGAGTGCAACATAGTTACAGCCCAAGCAGCTCAGCATACCTCATCTCAGCACTCGCATCTCAGCTAAGGCCTTTGGCAATGCAGAAAGAAATCACCATGGCAAAAGTTGTTGGAACCCAGAGGCCTGAAGAGAAGGCCAGCAGAGATCACCCTGTGCCTTCCCACATAAGAAAGAACCTCAGTTGAAAGTTAGCTGCCTTTCCTCTGAAGAACTAATAAAATAAATCCCCTTTTATTAAAAGTCAATCCATCTCTGGTGAGTTGCATTCTGGCAGCTAGCAAACTTGAACACACTGGAATAGTAAGACAGAACTGGGATCTGGATTAAGGTCTGTCTTCCTCTAAAGACTGTGTCCCTTTTATGCCACATGTCTTAGTTTGCCAGGAAGCTATGATTAATGTCATACATTGAATTGGCTTTAACAATGGGAATTTATTGTCTCATTCAGATGATAGAAGTCCAAAATCATGGTGTTGGCAAGGCCATGCTTTGTCTCCAAAGTCTGTACATTCTGGTGCTGGCTTGCTGCAATCCTTGGGGTTTCTTGGCTTGCATCTCTGCCTTCCATCCCATGTCAACCTCCCTCTCTTTGTGTCTGCTCTTCTGGTTTCCATTGACCTTTGACTTCTGGTTCATCTGTGGTCTTCTCTGTGTCCAAAATTCTTCACTTATAAAGGAATACAGTAATAGAGATTAAAGCCCACTCTGATTCAACTGGGCCACCCTCTAGATAACTAAAAAAATAATATCTTCAAAAGGTCTATTTACAGGAGTTCACACCCACAGGGACTCAAATTAAGATTAAGGCCAGGCCTTTTGTTTTAATTTTGTACAATTTTGTTTAATAATTGTACTTACTTATCTATGAGCATCCAAAATGTACAATAATCACTGTAGAATACAAGATCCTCATTTTGAATAGTGTTTGCAAATGTGTTCTCCCACCTCAGAAACAAAGTTTGATCAACTGGAGTTGGAATAACTGAAAATGCCAGAGGATGAAAAAATTTGTTAGTTGGATCCTGGAAGACTTCAAGGACCCTGTGATGGTTTATTTTATTTTTCAACTTGGCTAATCTATGGTACCCAATTGTTTGGTCAAACACTAGTCTAGATGTAGATGTGAAGGCATTTTGTAGATGTATTTAACTATAATCAGTAGATTTTAAGTAAAGAGATTATCCTCAATAATATGGGTGGGTGGTTCTCATCCAGTCTGTTGAAGATCTTAAAAACAAAAACTGAGGTTTCCTGGAAAAGAAATTCTGCCTCAAGACTGCAGTGTCAACAGCTGCCTACATCCCGGCCTGCCATCCCACCCAACAACTTTCAGACTTCTGAGCCCCATGAACATGTGAATCAATTCCTTAAAATAAATCTCTTTATCTCTTGAAAATCCCTAATTGATACAGATTCTTGGACAAATTTTAATGAAATTTTATATTAATGAAGACCTCTGAAATTCTTTTCTGTCTGTTGACAAGCCATGTATCTCACAAACTGATTTAATTCCATTCCAAATACTTCAATTAAAGACCACCATCATAGAAGGATGGGGAATAGGACAATTCTGTTTGTCTTCCTCCATTAACCAACACAGAGCTCTAGGTGGTCTATGACCTATGATGATTGTGAAACATCATTTGTGCTTTGAAATCCTCAAATAAAAGTACTTCTTTGGATGTTATGCTATATTACAAGTGCAGAAATTAATAGACACAGAAACAACCTGTCATCCCAACTTTGATATCTCACTTTTCCACAACAGACCCTCTCTGGGGTCTCACTGCTCTCCCAACAATCCTCCTGGTTTAGGTGATCACTAGGTACCGTAAGATACTGATTTTCCCTTCCCTCCTATATTCCAAAAGGAAATCATCTGGGCAAATGACCTTGCTTTGGCCCTGTGACCAATACATACCAGCTTCCCTTGCAGTTTAATTCTAGCTTTAACCCTCATGCTGAAATAAGAATTTAATAGGATGACTTATTTAAGGCCACTACTATCTCTGCAGACAGGCTGATGGAATTTCTACTAAACCTGGCTCCCCCATTTCCAAGCTGTGTGAATGGCACGAGTTTTAACTGTTCCAAGCCTCAGCCCATCTGGGAAATGGCTATAACGGTCCTGACCTCTAACATGGTTGTTGGAGGAATTAAATAAGAGGATACCTGTAAAGAGGCACTTGATTTGGAGCTTAGAGCTTCAATAAATCTAAATATAGTCCCCTCTATTTCCAATAATAAACCCCCCATTCTTCCCATCTTAATATCATATAGGGGTTCTCATCAAATAGCTCTTAAAAATAAAACTGATTCAAATATGTCAGTTACATCACCCCTTATCTAACAATAAAGAGGATTAAGGCAAAAGGGAATCATCCCAATCGCTACTGTGTTTTGTTGTAGTTCTGCTTCTTGCCCTGATAAGCAGAGTCCATCCCATAATCTCACCTACTATTGCTAATGTTGGTCACACTCACCTTGACACCAGAAGGGACCACCACGCACAGGCTGAGAACATGAGTGTGTCCCGGTTAATGAGAAATCCCACTTGTGCTTGTTTATTTGATGTACTTGGCTGTCAGAGGATATTCTATGCTTAGTCCTTCTAAAGGCAAGTTCCCTCACAGATAATAACTGGATTTCCTTAGGATGGAAAACGTAGTGCAAAAAAAAAAAATGATAATGATTTTGTTAGGATTCAAAATAAAATTCAAAAAGGCAAAAAAAAAAAAAAAACCAACCTGCAAAGTTGCTGTCATGTCAGGAAGATTTTTTTTCCTTCTGGCCATTGTAAAAGTGTACCAGACCCTTCAATAATCACCTCAAGCCCGGGCCAAGCCAACCTCCCTACCTCACCCTCTGCATCATGAATTCTGCAAGTGAATCCTTACGGTTCACAGGGGGTTTGATCACAGAAAACCAATTGTTGATCTTCGGATGCCTTCAGGCCAGTAATCTGTGCTACAAGTTTATCCCTCCCAGAAAAAAAAATAGAAAAAGAAATAAAAAGGAAGGAGGGATGAGATAAGAGGATGGAACCAATACAAGCATCTGTAACAAGCTAATTGAACCCCTATGGGTCACCAGCAGGCACAAAATTAAAACAAACAGAGCTGCACCATGTGCACTTTGAAGGCTGCACCCACCCTCTCTCTATCCTCTTTTCCCCTACCTCCTCCCCTGACCCTCATTTTTAAAAAGAACTAATTATGGGACCCTCTGAAGGATTACAAGCCAGATTTCATCTAAAAAGAATAAAGCATTTTGCCTTCCAAACCAGAGACACTGTTAGAAGTTGGTAATTAGTATGACTTGTTAATGGAGTTTGGCTGTGATTAAGTGGTGATTGAGTGTGAGTTTGGTGCCTGTCGGGGGGTAAGCCTGGGAGGGTGAGAGGTGTTTAATGAGACACCTGTTGCTGGGCCCAGTGGGCTTTGCTGCAGCTGATTGGCATTTGGATGCAGCGCACGCAGTCGGGGCGGGTGTGGGAGGCTGGCAGGTGGTTGGCGCACGGCTCCCGGCTGCGATCCCAGAGCTGTGTCCACCACTGCGGGCGCGTGCTCCCCTGTGGCCTGGGCTGACTCACGGTGTGCTGGACCCCCAGGCAGCACTACACCCACCCTTTAGGAGGAGGATACCCTGCCCCCGCCCCTGACTCCCACTTTGTGGCCTGGGTATTGGACACAACTTCCCTCGTGCAGCCTCGCGTCCTCCCCATGAGGCAGTTCATTCCCTGTCCCCAGTGGGTAGATGGTGCCAGAGGATTAATCTTATGTGTCAGTGTGGCTCCCTTATGGTGTCCAATTGTTTGGCCTGGTTGCTGCTATGGAAGTATTTGCTAGATGGGATTAGCATCTCAAATCAGTTGACTTCAAGTAAAGGAGAAGACCCTCGGAGATGTGGGTGGTCCTCATCCAATCAGCTGGATGTCTGAAGAGTGAGAATCAAGGATTCAACAATCAGAAGGAATTCTGCCTCAAGGTGCATCCTCCCTTCCTCACAGATTGCCACCCCTGCAGACTCTGACTAAAGAATTTAACATCACTCCTCCCAGGATTTCTAGCCTCCAACCTGCTCTATGGAACAGGATCTTGCCAGTCCCCACACATCTGTGAGCCGATTCCTTATAATAAATATATATTCATATATATATACACACACACACAAACATATGAACCAACATAGATAAACATAAGCATAGTTATATGTAAACATACACACACATATAAATACACATACAGTATAATATGTATGTTATACATATATGCACATACATATATCCTATCCTGTTAATTCTGGTTCCCTGAAGAACCCTAACAAATGGAAAATGGGGAAACAAATGGAAAATGAGTCAAGGAAGAGGTTAAATAAAGTTTGCCCCAGCCACCTCCAGGGCCAGATGTCTGTACTTAGAGACAGTACCTTCCTGGGGAGTGTTTTAAAATACAGCCTCTGATGGTGTAGGTCTGGGATGGGGCCGAGTTTCTGTTTCCTAAAGAACTTCCAGGTGGAACTTCTGCTACCCATCTAGGACCACAGTTTGAATACAAGTCGAGAGGATAGTTTATGGTATCTGAGTCAGAGAGAGCCCATAGAATAGATATGCTTATGGTGCTTTTAAATTTTATGACTAAAACTATAGCATGCTTTTCTAAATGAGAGAAGAGAGAAGTGTACAGTGTGACCACACATCATTTTTGCCTAAAATTAGAGGCTGCCACTACAGATGTTCAGGAACTCTGTACTTAAACATGTATGATGGATAGGGCAGGTGGAAGCAACTGGGAAATGTGGGAGAAAAATGAAAAATTAGAGGAGGCCCTCCTTCCACCCAAATACATGGAGAGAACACTTCCAGCAGGTAGGGAGAACGAACTCTGGTCCTAGGAATTCTGCTTCTTTAGCCCCTGGAGAGCCAGCTGCAGCAGTTGACCCTTAAGCCTGACCCCATTTCCGTTGGCCAGCAGCCTGCCCAAATCCACTTGAAAACACCACCCTTTCCAGGGCAGAGACTGGGGTCCTGAGAAAACAGCCTTTATGGCTTCCTGACCATGGTTTCAGGCTGAATGTTCAGTCAAAGCACATGCAGAGAATTGCAAAAGCAGCTGCCAGCCACCCAGGCTAGGTCAGGCCTGGGCTCAAGCAGAGCCAGGGGTGCTGGGCCACCTCTGACCTCCCAGTGACTCCACCTACAAGTCATGCCACAGTTTTTCAGATGAATCTTTTCTGAGCTCCAAGAGACCACCTGCCTCCAGCAAAAGCTTAGACCAACTTGGATCAAGTCTATAGAATGCAAAACTACCTGAAGACCAGAAGAATTTCAGATACTTTCAGGTTCCACCACTGATATTAAAAACAGATCCAGACCCAAGTACTTGAATAATTAACAAAAAGTAAATGTTTAAATAACTGCTTTGTGTTAAATGCTGCAGATCATTGAGAGTAAAAAATAGATTTCTTGGCTTTACTTGACCAAGGGAGACCTGGCCCAAAAGAAATACAATCTTTTTCTTTTATAAGAAATACATGTTTATCACATAAATTTTCCTTGTAATAAAATGACCAGGGTATTGATTTATTTTTCCAGATATATAAGAAATTTAGCTACTGTTGGGCAATTTTATTTCAATGTCATAGAAAAATAAACATAGTATTAACCACAATTTGATCTAATGAAAGACCAGACTCAAATAGTAAAGTTATTTAAATGTTATTCAATAAGTACTAGCTTTCTTTA
>PVIY010013965.1:0-47606 GCA_004026745.1 Myrmecophaga tridactyla | reverse complement strand
CAGCAAATACCGTGAGTTGGCTCAAACAACAAGAATTTATTGTCTCACAGTTTGGAAGCTAAGAGTGGAAAATCTAGGTGTAGATAGAATCATGCTTCTCTGAAATTTTCAGTGTCTGGTAGTGGCTTGTTGGCGCTCCATAACTCAATCTCTCCTTCTGTCTCCTATGGCTTTGCCTCTGAATTTCTCCTGCTTAGAAGGACATCAGCATATTGGAATAGGGTCCTTCAGTTCGGCATCACCTTAAACGAATAGGATCTTTGATGATTCTATTTACATATGTATTCAGGCCAACAGGACCACAGTAGACATGGTCCTGTGGACCTGATTTTGTGGAGGAGGAGATGCATTCCACAACACAGGACTTATGAAGTGTTTTTTTCAGGTTATTCTCACAAGGCATTTCCAATAGAAAGATATGCTTCAGACTTCTACAAGTATAATAAAGTTTCAGAGAAGACAATAGAGATTTAGAACATTTTTTTGGTGAACATAGGGATAAGGGAGTGTCATATGCCAGGAGCTTGGGGAGATGTGGAAATGACTTATGGGAATTTGTTTTAACAGTTACCAAAAGGTGCTACATCACAAGGTTCCATATGAAAAAGAAATATGCAAGCCACTTTTCCGTGGTGTGAATAAATAGCAGATTCAGAGACAGATGGACTTGACGAGAGTCTTGCTTCTGCCACGTACTAGCTATATCACCTTGGATCTCTGACTTAACTTCATTGGATCCCAGTTTCTCCAATAATAACCTGGAAGTAATACTATTATCTTAAAATATTGTTGTGATACTCAGGCATAAATTCTAGAAAGTTCCTTGTATATGGCAGACACTGAATAATAGTGAACAGTTTATCGCACTCACTGTTTAGTCGCAAACATTTCTCACATGGCACAACCCTACCAGTACTGCACCATAAACTACCCCCAACATTCATACCACACAGCTATGCTACAAAACAGCCTGCTGTTATCACCTTAATCTCAGGCTTCATCCCCTCTCTCCTGGATTACTGCCATAGCCTTCTAACCAACCCATGTCCTAGATTATCCTCTTGTATCCCCAGCCACCCAGCTTGCTCTAGACTCTTGTTTATATAGCCAAGTGATCCTTTAAAATGGAAGTTAGATCAGGTTGCTCTGGTTTTCATCACACAGAGTGACAATCAAGTCCTTCCCCTCATCCATGGCCCTACTTTATCCAGCCACCCATCCCCTTTTAGTTTGTAGACTAGCATTTCCCACTGGCTCTCTCTGCCCAGCATCCAAGTGCTCTATTGCTTCTAGCTTGACAAGGTCCCTCCTCGGCCATGTGGCTCTTTCCCCTACTTAGAATTCTTTTTCCCCAGCTCCCCACCCGGCTCCCCCCTCAATCCCTCCATGTCTCTGCTCAAACTAGAGAGACCATCACAGACCAACCTATGTAAATCAGCTACCCTCCCACACCTATCCCTGGCACTACTGATATCCTTTACCTTGCTTTATTTCCTCCTTAGCACTCATCACCTCTAAAATATTATATATATTTTTTATTTTATAAGCATTACTCTCTTGCTCCCTCCAATAAGGGCAATGGCTTCATTCTATTTCCTTTCTAAATCCTCAGTGTTTAGAAACATTACTTGGCTCACCCTAAAAAACTGATGAGTAAATGGATGAATGAATGAGTTCCTTACAAATAGTAGGTAGGCTCTACATGACTATTTGTTGAATGACTGAATTTAATGTTTGTTTGTTTGTTTTTTAATAAGGCTTCTCTCTACAGTAGGAATCAACCTCCAGAGAGGGCAGGGGTCATATCTTTTGACTGCAGCATAACTTCATGTTCCAGCTGGAAGTTATAAAAAAAATTCCAGCCAGATGAGAAAAACTGAAGCCTAGAGGGGCAAACTAATCAGAGGCAAGGGAGGACTTGAATTATGTTAGGCCTCAGCTTCCCCATTACCTTGCTGTTTTTGTCCTAATGCTAGATTTACCATACCCTAACCCTTGCTGGGCACAGTTAGAGCTCAGAAAGCATTGTTCACATAATCGAAATTGGCTTCAGTTCCTGTGATGTTCCACCATTTCCTTAAGATCCCACAAGGAAGAAGTGCCTCCTTTCTGCCTCAGACCAGAAGAGTGAAAGCTGATTAACCTGGAATAATTCTCAGTAAAGCTGCTGGAAGGAGATGTCACCCTGTGCTGAGCAGCTGCCAGATGTTGGCTAAGCAATGGTTGAACAGGCCCTCAGTGGGCCTCTCCCTGCAAAGAAGACATTGCAAAGTGCCACGATATCTCTGCCACATATGTGTTTACCTCATATGAGTTCCATGTCAAGATCTCCCTGCCCTCGGCAAGTAAGAGCCACAGAACCTAAGGGTCAGAGCCCAGAGCACTCAGGTTAGATGGTAGAGCTTCATGGATCCCAGCCCCAATACAGAGAAAGTTTCCCTATGTCCAAGAGTGTGGAGAAGACAGGTCTCCTTGGGAATCCTTGGAGTTTAATCATGAAAATGAACTTAGAGCCATGGGAGACAGGGCTTCAAAACATCCACAGAGTCACAAGAGCTGGAAAACAAAAAGAGAAGATCCTGCAACAGGTAAGTTGGGGGTAAGCACTGCATGGGGTGCCCAGAAGGGGATCTGTAGAAACTGGGTAATGCAAGGGGATGCACTGTGCAGATGAGGCCCAACCTGAAACAATGTCTTAAGCTGCAACCTGGACCCAAAAAGCCCATCAGCATGCCACTAATATCGCTGAATATTTGGTGCCTAGGATAATATTTAATTTAATCATAATAAATTGTGCATATGATTGGCATGTCCGAGTATGGGCTTAGTCATTTTCAATGAATCCTTTTGTTTCCTTCCTAGCATTTCAAGTGAAAGAACCTTTCAGGCTGTTGTGTGAAAGGGTGGATATTTATTGACTCTGTGATTACAATCCCAGTGCATTGCCTGAAATTGGTAGAACCAAGAACTTTGAGGATTTGACCTAATCAGGTCAATGTGTGTCCAGGTATATATATATTACAGCACAGTACAATGCACTAAGCGTCATGTATATTATCTAATCTAGTACAGAGAGATAAACACAATTCTCTTCATTTTTATAGATGAAGAAATTTTGGATAAAGAGGTAGGCATGCTCTGTGTTTTGCCTGGAATGGTTCAGTCTAAGCCTATTGCCCAAATGTAATGATTACTTAGCACTCCCTCTCACTCTCAAAATTATCATTCCAGTTTGAATGATCAATTCTATGCTCACACTACTAGGACCTCAGGATTAAGAAAACATTTCAAGAACATAAGAACAGACAGAGTTTCATCTATTCTACTCAGTGAATCTGCCCCTTTAGGTCTCTCTAATAGTTTCTTTGTGCAAATATATGCCCCCATCCAGGGAACGGGGATTACCTTGCATGATACAAGGCCTAGAAAGAAAAGGCAGAGAAGGGCAGTATCTTGGTAGGCAAAAGGTAGTATACACAACTGGCCACTGGAATGCTTTGCTTCTTGCCCATATCAAAGACAAGATGCAGCTGGTTTGAATGAATGTGGGCCAATGTGTCTTCTCCTTTTCCTAGCCCTTCACTTTAGTTTTACCTGACCATGTTTTACTGCCATGTTCTTTTATTCCAGAATTAAGAACATATGCCCAGGAGGATGCCAGGAGAATGTCTCACCAGTTCTGGTGGCCACGCCAGCTGGAGCTTGGTGCCAGGCTTCTGGTGTTGTTTATTCTTCCCCTGGGAAGGCCCAGAAGCATATGGTGCTTCCTCTACCTCTTCAGTGTCTTCCAACTCCCATGCAGTGAGACTTCTCTCCTGGGGAGTGTGTGCAGGGCCCCTCACTGGGACTGCTACTGTATCATCCGACCGACTACAGCTTGCATATTGCTGGGCTCTGTCTCTTCTGGAAGGCAGCCTTCATCTTTTAACAGTTCATTCAGTGAAGAGGGAGAAAGAGTGGCCTGCAACTGTGAGCATGACAGATTTTGTCTGGGAAGGGAAGGAGGAACAACTTTGGAACAGTCTATGAAGCCCGTAGGTTGGCCAAACATTGATGCCTTGATTGATTCTGCCCAATTTGTCATCATAAAATGAAAATAAGAACAGTAGTTGCCAGAGTGTAAGTGCTTACTATGTGCTAGGCTTCATGCCAAAATCTTTAAATCCATATTTTAATTAAGCCATGCAAACTAGGGCAGCTAGTTATTGCAGCTAATGCAAGCAATGAGCAACAAATTTGAACTCTGTGCTGCCTCTCCCTCCACAGCTGTGGTGGCAGTGGTGCCTCCTTCAATCTGCTTTGTGATGACTCGCAGGGCAATCTTGCTAAAAGACATCAATAATGCCACTCCTGCATTTAAAAAAAGACTCATCACTGTGCTTACTAAAGCATTCTCAAGTGCTTTCCCAAGAATCTTTCTTCCACAAAATTTCAGTTAATAAATGTTCTGATTGACTTTTATGCAAACAAAGGGGAGGGGGTGGGTATTGTGGCCTTTTATGTTGGAAATGCTGGGTTGTTCTGGATTTTTATCATAGGACTTCTCCAAGCCTTCTATGTTATGCTGATTTGAATCTGTTGTGTACCCCAGAAAAGTGAAGTTCTTTAATCCTCATTTGATATTGCTGGGTGGGATCTTATTGTTTCCATGGAGGTATGACCCACCCAATAGTAGGTGGTAACCCTTAATTAGATGGTTTCCATGGAGATGTGTCTCCACCCATTCAAGGTGGGGTTGCTTACTAGAGCTCTTTATGAGGGAACCATTTTGGAAAAAGCTACAGAGCAATCAGAACCAAAAGAATCCACACAGTCAGAGACCTTTAAAGATGAAGGAAAATGCCCCTGGGGGAGCTTCATGAAACAAGAAGTCCAGAGAAAAAGCTAGCAGATGGTGCTATGTGCCCTCCCAGCTGAGAGAGAAACCCAGAACTTCATTGGCCTTTCTTGAGTGAAGGTCACCTCTCATTGGTGCCTTAATTTTGGACATTTTCACAGCCTTAGAACTGTAAACTTGCAACTTAATAAATTCCTCTTTTTAAAAGCCATTCTGTTTCTGGTATATTACATTCTGGCAGCTTTTGCAAACTAGAACAGATACGTTCATGTTCATTGTAAAGCTCCAAAAGGAGAAGACAGCACCTAGTATTTCCTAGTTTGAGTACCTCATGGAACCCTTTCCCTTTCTGAGAATCTAATGGTCTAGACCCATGGAGAACACCCTCTAGGGAATACTGGCCTTGCTGGCCTCAAACTTCAGCCCAACTTCTAGGCCCTCCTTAATGATGTTTCCTAACTATTGTTGTACATGAACTTCTTCTCTTCCTATGAGGCTAGTTTCCTACCCACTCTAGAATCTATTACCTCAAATCCAGCCCAAAGTCAAGTCCTTCCTCTCCATCAATGCCTCCCTCAGCCTTCCCTTTCTTTGAGACCCAGGATAAACTCTACCTCCCCCCACCTCAGCCCCCATCACTAGCCACCCCCTCTTCTGCTGTAATTCATTCTTGCTACCCAATTAGCACCTGGCCTGTGTCTAACTATGTGCAAATCTCAAATTAACACTAAATCTGCTTGATGTCAGGCATTTCTTTTGAATGCTGCAACAATTCTGTGCTGAATAGTCTAAATTCATCAGCTAGACTAAGCTCTGGGGAAGGGGGAGGTCCCCCTTTATTTAAATCAACAGCACCTGCCACAATACTAAGACCATGATACCCCAATCTGAATGCAGTCCCAGAGACACTCCCTTCAGTCCCAGTCAAAGCAGGAAGGCTAATTACTCTATGCACTGGCCCTGTCCAAGTGTGGATTAAGGTTTTGTGTCCCAAATCTTTATCCTCTCCCTGAAATGTCTTCATTCCATTGTTGGCCTTTCAAGGTCAGGCTCAAATGCTCTTCTGCTCTTTAGATGTTCCCTTGTCTCTCCCCTCATATGGCTAGCTGAGTTACATGGCCTGGCATCATGCCTCATGGTCCACTGACCCACTTGTCCCTGGTCGAGTTGCCCACATGGTGGACCACTCCCTGGGAGATCCCTAAGGGTAGGCTGGGCCATGCCAAGCACAGCCTTGCATCCTTCCTGACCAGTGTAGTTCCTTGCACCAGGGGCTCATCAAACGGGAAGACACCCAATATGATTTGCTGATTGATCAATTGGTTCTGATTCCCAGGGCAGAGCCAATCTAGGGAAACCTGTAGGCAAGATAGGAGTGCAAAGAAGAATCTTGAACTGATTGTAGTCATTCTGTTCTGTCTAAAAACAAAGAAAATCAGTTAATAATATTAAAATCTTAAAGTAGCAATTCCCCAAAGCCCAACTGTTCAATGGATAGGCCTCTTTATAATTGGCAAGTTGTGTGTTAGGTTCTCCCTGGACACAGGCTTTGCCGTTTTCTGCAGGTGGAAGTTCATAGCAGTGGAGAATGCCTGCAAGGAATGAGAGTTATCACACAACTCATGTCTTTCACTATGGTGATCATGACATAACCTGCTCAGGAAATTGCAGAGGCCATATTTTTAAAATGGAGATACAATCTAAAAGGAATTTTGAAAGATCAGATTCACTGAAGGCAAAGTAGGCCACCCTGAATTGAGCTGTCAATGAGGTGTTAGGGCAGACATGGGGAGATTAACACTTTCAGCATGACCCAGATGTTCCACTGAAGGTGATAACACTGCAATCAGATGCAGGATAAGGAACAGAGAGATAGAGTGTGAGGGTGACAATGGGATCTTCCAAATGTAAGGATTTAGATCTCCTACTTATTTTTCCAAAATGGTAATGCTTTCTGTTTTTATTTAAATCTAAGTATCATTGCTTCCCAGCATGTATAAACTGCAAGACAGGAATAATTTCATTGAGTATTTCCCCTCACGTTGATTTTCAGAAAGCTGTTATATAAAGAGATCCTTTATATAAAGAAAGAGAAAAGAACTCTCTCTCTATTTATAATAAAGAGAATATATGAATACACATTTAGAACATATTTATATTAAACATATGTAAATAAGGTACAAATTTATTATATATTCAACATATTATATTTAAAAACATGTAAAAGTATATACTATATTTCTGATTACATATCAGTACTATATATAATACATACCTGGGGGGAGAGAGAGAGAGATCCAAATACATGTGTCCCATAAACAAGAAAACTGCGCACTGTATAAGGAGAAGTGATAGCTGCTACATCCGCCTTCTTCATCTAAAGAAGGGGCACCTTTGGGGTCATGGGTGAATTGAGCTAAGTCACCATGCTCAGGTGCCTACGCTCTCACAGGCCAGTGGGACCAGCCGAAACTAAGCCATTCCGAGGAAAGGCTTAAATTCCAGGACCCTGTAATATTTTCTGGTCAAATAGAGGCACAATGAACACAATCAACTCAAATGTCAATTTTACAGTTCACATGAAAACAGGGCCTGGTTTGGGGCATCTACTTTCCCAGAGTGTAGCAACACCTATCGCACTCAAGAATCAGTATCCATGTTCCTCTAATTTCTAACATCTCTACCAAAATTCTTTAAAATGTGTTGTCAGCTCCATGGGTCATGGAAATTTATCAGTGAAATTACAGTTTGCCTTGCTCATATACCTGTCTCCCAGTAAGTAGCAATTTAGTTCACCCCTATACCCATTAAATTGTAGGCAGGTTTATTGAGGCATGTGGAAACTTGAAGATATTTCCTATGGTTCTATGGTTTAAAATGACTAGCCTAAATGAACAATGCAAAGGTGTTTGTTTGTTTGTTTGGCTTTTTATTGTGTGCTTGGTTCTGTTAATTTAGTAACAGGCAACAGAATAGAAGAGTACTGGGATGTTAAAAAGTCATGGAAAATGAGTAAAATAATAGTTTAAGAAACACAGCAATAAATATGCAGTGGTCTTTTTTCAGATTTTCCCTTCATGATCTTCCTATAGCATTTCTTACCAAATGTTTTAAATGAGCACATATTACATCAGACAGAGTCTACATCTTCCTTTAGGCAGGGACAAGAATTCATTTCTGGATCTCCAAAAGTATTTACTTAGTCCTCTAGAAAGGTTATCTTTAGCTAGCCGAAATCATTCTAAAATATAAGATAAAGCATATAAAATTAAATTAGTTTTATTTTTAAGAGCAGAAGGCTGAGTCTAGAAAAGTGTTCAATAAACAAAGAATCAAGAACATTCTTAGATTCCATCCCCTATTTCTAACACAAGCTAGTTTTGTGAGCATAACTAGTTCAGGAGAATGGCTCCACATCAGAACATTGATTGAAGTAGACCAGATAAACCTTAACCTTCCTGACAGCCTTGATAGCTCATTTGTCTACAATAAAGAAAAAAAACAGGAATAAATTAATTAACATCAGTTAGGCACTGTTTTCTCTTATATTCTTAGAGATAACTATATATATTTACACAGGTAGTAAATGTTCATCGTAGGAAAATAGAACCCTCCAAAAAACCACAAAACCCATTCTCAACATTGTGACCCAGAGATGCACAGAGGATGAAGCCAAGTGATCACAGAAGCAGAGACCAGAGTGATGCCTTGACAGGCCAAGAAACACCAAGGACTATACAGCAAATGATCAATTGACAAGAAGTCAAGAACATTCCTTAGGTTCTATCCCCTGGTTCTGCCACAAGCTAGCCTGCAGGTCCATAATTATCCTGTTCCTATCTCTTTTCTTCCTTACAGATGGTGCAGCCATCAGAAACCAGAAAAGGCAATGAAGGACTCAACACCTTGCTTTTGAACTTCTGGCCTCCAGAACTATGAGAGATTAAGTCTATGCTGGCTTGAGATACTCAGTTTGGGGTACTGTTACTACAGCTTTAGGACACTCATACAGATCAGAATATTTCCTGGGCACACATATAAGTATGCTTATAAACATAAATGAGATGCTGTTCCTCAGTTTTGTAGTATGTCACATAGATGGTGGAAATACTAATTGGGGCCAATTTTCAAGGGGCCAGCTTGATATCATGTGTCAAAAGCCTTGAAAATACAGGCACCCTTTGATCTAGCAATTCCACTGTTTACAAACTTAAGGGAAAAGTGTACACAAATGTATGTAAAAGGATGTTCATGATAGCATTATTTAGAATTATTTGTTTTTAAAAAGGAAACAAACCAGATGTCCAAAAATCAGGGTTCTTTTTATCAGATGTGTCCATGCCACGGCATACAGCACAACCCTTAACAACCATGGCCCAGACACCTAGGACCAAGTGCTTAAGACCTGTCTTTCATCCCACAACCTCAGGTGAGGGTGTTCATGGAAATGCTTTCTTTAAAAAAGTCGACACAATGAGGCTGACAGGATGGCACAGCCCTGATCTGGGCTGCTGACAGCAATTCTGGCTCTCCATATGCTGCATGGCATCCAGAAATGGCAGGCTCACATTTCACTCCTGCTGGCGCTGGTGGGCTCATTGCAACTGTTACTCTCTGCTCCATCTCCCAAAGCCTTTGCCTCAATGCCTTCCCACTCTCACCAAGGGCAGAGAGACACATTCTTCTGGCTAAAAACAATTGCAGACCTGTTGGGGGGCCCTTTTGGACTTCAGCATGGCAGCATCCTCCCTCCCTCTGTGGACAGGCAGAGGATAAAGGCAGCAGGAGGGGCAGAAGGCAGAGGCAGCAGGGAGAGGGAGATGAGGCATGAGAGTGCACAGGCACATCCAGCACAGAGAAGGGGGGTCACAGAGGGGAAGGAAACGAAAAGAGACAAGGCTTGGGACATGAGCAGGGGATGGGAAGCAGTATTTTAAAAATAATCATAAAGAGCTTGAACATAAGATGCTACTGTTCTTACTTTCCTTTGATAATACAGCCAATGATTTAATGAAAGAAATTCAAAATCTCTTTCTGCACTGTTCACAGATACCTGGGAAGTGAACAGTGCCCTTTCTTCACCTCTGCTCTTCCCTTCTTCCTCCACCAGCCCTTTTTGATTCTCCTGCTCCATTTACATGCTTCTTTAATTTCTTTTTCACATTGCAGATAAATATTCTAATGCCTTGGGGACCCAGATAATAACAGCAGCTGGCACACCTGTGTGGGGTGTGGATGTGGGCAATGGCTCACTGTTCTCACTTGGTCTAAGAGATGCCAACCTCCAAAAGGGCTAACTCCAAGACTAAGAGAGTCCCAGTTCCCTCCTGGTCCCCATGGTTGTGTTGGTTTGGCTGCACTCATCACCTGTTGGTGAGATGGAGGTAGGAAGAAACACCATCCTTCTTGGCTGTTGAGCAGCACCTCCTGCCCTCACCGTGATGCATTTTTCTGTGCCCAATTCCCATGAGTCCATTAGAAGGTGCAGTTTTTCCTAATCTGATGCATTTGTACATTCCTCAGGCTGCCAAGAGCACTGCTTTCTTAACTAGAGGTGACAAAATGTAGAAGGAAAGTCCTGGTATTGCACAAAATGAATGGAGTGTGTAGATCAGGACATTTCCCAATCAAAGAAGGGTCTGATGAGTCAACAGCATCCTCTTTATGTTGTAGGAAGGAAATTCCATTAACTGAGAACCTAATTTGTACCAAATACTATGCTAGATGCTTCACGACTCACCAGGAACCATTATCTCACAAGGTACAGAAGACAAAGTTCCTTTCCTCAGACTAGTCACAGAACATTCAAATGATAAATAGCTTGTGGACACTGGGGAGGAGCATCTGCAAGGGCAAGTCAAAACAGAGTCAATATCCAATTAGTCCATATTCATGATAATAAGATAATTATATTAATCAAATGCTTGCCATAGGCCAAGATTTGCATCAGTCTCTTTAAAACACAAGACCTCAAATACTCAGAATTGTCTTCCCAGATGATGGTGAGTATTGAGATGTAAAAAATGATCCAAGAAGCAGTAGAATTTAGTCATGCCTTCTGCATCATCAGAGGGTGTTGAATGATGAAGGTAAATTAAATAACCTTTGTGATTGGTAATTTATTGGCATAAATGATGCTTACTCATTAACACAAGTAAGGATTAATTACCGTATTATCAACTTTCTGGATGAAGCGGAGTTTATTAAAACTAAACAATAATTAGCCACAGTGGTTTTATGACTCCTAATTCTGAAACATAATTAATACTGATACTTTAATGTAATTGAGATTTAAATCATAACATGGATTTTTACTAGTATTAGTACTTATAATGAAAAATAATTTCCAAATAATGTACTAAGCACAGCCTATAAATCATCTCATTTATTACTCCTAATAATCTACAGGAAGGTTCTATTTGATTGATGTCATTTTACAGATGAGGAAACTGAGGCACAGGGAGGGAAAGTAGTTTGTGCCAGTTTTCAAATCTGGTGAGCAGCAGAAGTGGGACTAAAATTTGGGTCTGTTTGATTGCAAATCCAGTCTCCTGACTCCCGAGACTGCAACGACTAGAATTCAGTTCCTAATTCTAAAAGTAAAGAAATCACAATAAAAAGAATACCTATGACACTTTTCATTAAAATGCAACAGTTCAAAGTCCTATGACCACCAGCTGAAGCAATTTTTAAAAATATATTTCTGATAGTCAATAAACTGTTCTATTTCCAGAGGCTTTCTCCATAAGATCCTTCATCCCTACCAAAAGGTTCTCTCAACCTGAAAACTACTAGCAGGAATTGAAGCCCCCGAAGCTGACAAAACGGGGCGGTGCGTCTTTCACAAACAGTCCTTAGTGTGCAGTTTCCAAACCTGTGAAAGACAAAATCATCTTCTTGTCGCTCGTTGCTTGTCCGATGTGGGCACTTGGGCCTGCCACCAGCGCGCTGGGTGGAAGAGGTTGCAGGGTCCTTCCGAGGCAGCCGCCCGCCCCGGGGCTGCCCGAGGAGGGCCGTGGAAACGGACTGACAGGCTCCCAGAGCCTCTGGCTGCCTGATGGAGACAGGACAGGCCACGGAAAACCCCAAAACCCAGCCGGCCGCTTTGCAACTCTTATAATGCAAATCTCTTTGTTCTGCCTCCTCCTGAGCTCAGCATTTTACCCTGCAGATGGGACTCAGGGCCCTCTCCATACCCTACGTGGGGGATTTTGGCTATTGCTTCCTTATTCCCAAGAATTGACAAATGCCTCATAGGATGGAAGGTTTTTAGGCTCCTCCCCTAATTTTCCCCCTGAAAATTGCCGTGTTTTCTGCCCTGATGTGCATCTCCTCCGTTTGATTATCTTCTTTTTCTCCCACGTGGATTTTCACTGGGTGGATGGGCATTTTGAACTGGGTGAGTGTGACAGGTGGAGGTGATGCTTGTATTATTTGAAGTAATTTTAATGGCATGAAACTAAATGGAAGAAAGGGGGATGTCACTAAATGACACTGAAAAATCTTTTGCCAGTACCATTACTCAATATATGAAAAATCTGATTTTTTTTTCACTAAATTTCTCACCTGGCAGGTAAAAAAAAATCTTGGTGCACATGTGTATAAGCTTCATCTCCACATGTATATTTTTATGCTTCAATGGATTAAAAAATGAAAACCTATATCCCTTGTTTGATGATCGAATTAATACTACCGAAGGTTGAGGAGGAGCTTCCCTAGGAAAATTAAGGCTTTTATTATAATTGAAGAAAAAAAAAGGAAGCTCTTATTCTTAACTTCTGCTACAATAAAAGCAAAACCATGATTAATCAAAATGGTTCAGACTCAACAAAAGGCTATCTGTAGCTGAGCCCACACAAACATGAAGTTGAAAACTAAAGCAAATTAGCCTTGCAGAAATAAAAATGCTCTATACATCAAATAGTGGATGAGACAATGTTTTTTGAAACAAAAGTTATTTCAGTCTTACTTTGTTAAGCCATAATTCTCACCTTCACAAATATAGGTACATCCTTAAAATTCTAAACCAATTATGCTTTCTGGACCTCTTATTGGAAGAGGTGCACCTCTTCCAATAAACAAGTCACCTTCTGCCTCACCATAAGTTTCACTCATTCAAACTGACCTTGGTAAAGTAACTTCTTTCAGAAACTTTCAATGCATTCCCGCTAAGATCCCCAACTCTATGCCATTATCACTTTGAACAGGCTGAATTAGAATGTTGAGATATTTTGACTTCCCATAGCAGTTCTTCAGCACTTTCTATAGATTACTCATAATTTTCTATTTGAAATCCATTCTTTGTATGTGTTTCTTGTTGTCTAACCTAACTGCTTCATAAGAGCAGGAGCCATCTCTTTGCCTGTAAGGATGATATCCGATTTTTAAGTAGTCTTTCCTGCACTTTGCACACTGTATAGTCATAAATATAAGTTGAAAGATCTGATCATTTCCATACTAGGAATGCATCCTACAGATGAGTTGGCAAAAATGCAAAAACAGATTTTGTTGCAGCACTGTTTTGACAGTGAAATCTGGGAGCTGCACAAATTGCATTCAACAGAGAAATGATTAAATCAACATCCATACCATTCAAACTATGGACTACTACATATATTAAAACTATAAAATGCACACACATGCAGCTTATATAAAGAGCTAATTAAATAAATAATGTACAGAAAATGTCCATGATATCAACTGACAAAAGTTAAAAAGAAAAGTTGCATAAAAATATGTATAGTGTGCTTCCATTTTTTCAACAAGAGCAACATGTGTACTAAATTATGAACTAGAACATATATCAAAATTTATATTAAAAAATATCTGAAAGGGTACATATTGTGCTCTGATAAGCAAGTACCTCTGAGAAATGGTTTGGGTGGAGAAAAGTGGGAAATTGTAATCCTTTATACAATTCTCTACTGCTGATTTTCTTTACACTGAATGTGTGTGTCTTTACAACAAAAGGAAGGAAAATAAATATTATCTAGACAAATGAATGAATTAAACTTTGAATGAATATATTCTATGTAATCAAATAGCTAATTCTGTATACCTATTCTGGTTATGAGTAAAAGCTGATGAAATCTCTCCTCCAACTAGGGATTGACTCATTATTGGACAAGAAAATTATTTGCATAAATGCAGTGCAGAAGCCAGCAAATTGCCCTGTTCTAAATTCCTGTCTCATATATTATCTACCAAGCTGCATGATTATATACCTTCTCTGTACCTTGTTTTACTCATTTATAAAGTAAAGTTAGGTGCACTAAAAGATTCCAAAAGTTTCCTTTGGTAGAAAGAAAAATGAGGAGAGTATCAAATGGCCAAAGCATTGATGATTTCATCTGCACTGTTATTAGAAGACAGACAGTTAATAGAATCTGACATTGAAAAAATGGAGCACTTAGGAGGTTAATGTTCATTTTATACTTCACTTCATGATATAAATTTAGGCTTTCATCTGCATTCAACCCTACATAACATCCTTTAAGACAAGGGAGCACTATTTATAGCATGGTATTTCAAATATCCAGCTGATGGCCCATTTGGAATAGATTACACCTCAGCTTTCTGTCACTGAGCCTTCTCCTACTCATATTGCATCCAGATGGAATTGGGGACTCTTCATTGATTCAGTTTTCTTTCATTTAGGGGTGGATGGGTGGGGAAGAAAAATGGAGAGACAGTTCAGTGCAGAAGTCTTTCATAATACTCTCATGTTTCTAACTTTTCTCAATTGGAAACTAAGAAATTATATGATGGCTTATCAACAAGTTACACTTACTAATAATGCCACAGTGGAAGTGAATTAGAATCTCATTGACATGAAATGTAACCTCCTGTCTCAGAAACGCTATCGATCCATGAATTTTAGACTCCGAATATGTTAGATACAAGACCAGGAAGGTCACCCAGATATAGTCTAATGAAATAAGCTTCCTCTTTATTTCCAACTTCAGTTAAAAAAAAAAACTTTCTTTTAATCATGACTTCTTATTAAATGCAGAAGGGGCCAATGGTTTTCATTGTCCCCAGTGATATTATATACAGTTATCTTTTTGGGGGGTCTCCAACAGAAGACCTTAATTAGGCCTTAGAGGGGACAAGTTCATTTCTAGCCAACTTTGGAAGGCAATTTTCTATATCTAATTCTACTTGAAAATCAATACAAACAATTTTGCCTTTAGCAGTTCCCAGAATGATATCTACAACTTGCTGTCTTTCCTTTCCTGCATCTAGTTTTCATTATCCAACTATTTCTTTGCTCCTCAGCTACAAAGAAGGATCTGGTCAGATCACTGAGCGCATTGAGAAATGAAACATGTCGGAGTGGGAAGAATGATTGAAAGGCTTACCCCACTGGAAATTGAAAGCCTAAGAATCTCAGCATTCACTGTTAGAGAAGATGATAAAATCACATCTGGCAAAAGGATGAACTAGATTAATTCTTCTTTGGTAACCACTAGCCTTTCCCTCTTCCCTCTTCTACTATTATGCTATGCCTTCAAGATGCTTTCCATGTCTCCCACCCCCCTCCAGTTGATGAGCTGGCCCACCTTACCTATTAAAGAACTACAGACTGAGCTCTTTGGCAGTGAGTAGCAAAAGATCTTTTCTTTCAACTGTATCCAAACATACCTTAACCTGCACAGACCATACTCATCTTTGGATACCAAAAGATATTGATCTATTAAGCTAAGGACTAAAGTGTACACATTGTTACAATGGTTTCTGGAAATAAAACCATAGAATATTTAGCCAATTGTTCCAACACCTGATTGTGACACACCCTGCCAATCAATCCCTGCCACCCTTTCTTCTAAGCCCAGGTACAATTTTGGAATCCTTCTGAATACTGGATTCCAAGCAGTGACTTCCAATGGCTCACAATTGGCATGAAAAGTAGAATCAATTTACTATCATTGCCTTACTCCCCAAAAGCAAAAATTACCATTGTTTAGATAAGCATGGATAGTTGTCAAAAAAGGTGGAGCTATCTTGGGTAAAGTGGCTCTTTTTAAGTAGACTAAGACCTACAACCCACCCCATATCTGTGGAGCTGTATCTACCTGTACTATACTCTGGTTCCAGAATGGAAGGATGGAAGTGCCCTTTGTCAGCCTGCAATATGTTCTGTGATGACAATACAAGCTTTGTTCATACTTGACTGTTTAATAGTTTAAGGTCTAACTATTAAATAGTATTTGCTATGCATTTAAATGCAATGAAAAACAAAGTAAATTGTCACTATTCTTGGATATCAAACACATATAGAATTTGTGTTTTTTAATCAAGTTTTGAACTTGTAAACATTTATTCAAGTGTTTGGGAAAAGTGTGTAGTACCCCTTCTAATGAAAAACTGCCCATTAAAAAGCTCTATTGAGCAAATTATGTTAGTTGACTTGCATCTGAAGAAACTGCTTTGATTTCAAGTGGTATAATCCAATTTGGTTTCCAGATCATTGTATTAAATTGACACATCTGTTACAAATGTAATGTGAGCCTACCATATACAAAGTAACATACTGAATGAATGATATTTGTGAGACTTAAATTATATGACTTTTGATAAACAAGCCAATTGTTGACATTCATACAGACTTATTTCTTTTTTAATGACTTGGATTTGCAACTTTCCTCCCAGACAGCCCACCCACACCTACACAACTCATTAATAGGGGAAAGAAATCATCCTTGTTTTATTTGAAACATGGTATTTCACCACAGAAGTCTTCTGAAAATCTGTTAGATAACTAAAATCCTTCATTCCACATTAACATTGTGTTTCAGTCCCTCCTACATGATTTCAAAACATTTTTCCAAATTTGGGACATTCTTCTTCTCTTCCAAAATATCTGAAGTAAAGCCTGTTTTTCTCTCTGATGAAAACTCACTAAAATATCACATGGCCCTTACAAATAACTAAGTTTAACCAATCCAGTCAACTGTCACATGAGGATTTTACACAGTCAAAAATACTAGCTCGACTCTCCACCACACAGCTGACCACTCCCAGTTTAAGATATAACCCTTTGCAGTTTGACTGATCCAATGGACAGGCAGCCTCTTTTTCATCTCTAGCTCATTTGCCAGTTAACAAAACTTCTATTAAATTTTAAAAACAAATTTAATATCAGAAGTATAAAGTAATGAGAATTAGCAAATAGGGAACATCAGGATTCTGCAGATCTGCTAATAAAAGCAGTGATTTCTCAACTCTTAATGCTGCTTTTCCTCACAAGGAAACCTTAACCCACAATTATTTCAGTCTTTACCTCACTCATGCTGCCCTGGAGCCTGATCTCTCCAAATCATTTTGGGCCATTTGGACCTTGTGACTGGCTTGAGATGAAAAGCTTCTCATCACCAAGCAACTGGATTTTCAAATTAGGGAAAACTTCATGCTACATAACCAGTAAATATTTTTAAAATACATAATATTGCCCAAAAGAAGAAATATTAATCCATTCTAAAAAGTCTTGCCTAAATCTGGCACCATTAAAAAGGACATGCTATGTTAGCAAATGGCACCACCAATCAAATCTGCCATTAAGCTTTCCTTTTCTGGGATTACAAAGTAAGGCTTACTCAGTGTATATTACTTTCAAGAAAAAAAATGAAGAAATTAACCATGGATGATCCAATTCTGTTTAAATGATGGTGTATAAATGTTTAGCATTCTTTCTATATACCCATTTCACAATGATAAGTTTGAGCTGGTCATAATCATTTGTAAACTGTTTGATAAATCACCAATATATCAAGAACATTCCCTGCCTTGTCATTTAGCAATTTCCTATATCGTCATTGTAGTGACTGTATCATTTTAGCACATGACTACATGTGTTAAGGGTTTCTGTGATAAAGGCATCTGAATTTGAGATCTTTGTGGTATTTCTCATTTTTTCCTATGATAAAAGATATTGCAGGTGGGTCACAGTGGCTCAGTGGCAGAATTCTCATCTGCCATGCCAGAGGTATGGGTTTGATTCCCAGTGCCTGCCCATGCAAAAAAAAATTGCAATGGACATTTTGCAGTTAACTTAGCACAGAGTTCTGAATCACCAGATCCTTAAGAAAAAAATTTAAAAGAGTTGGTGTTGAGAATTAACCAAGAGGCAATTTAGAATGTGGTGGGAAGGACCAGAGGGGTAAGTAGGTGACTTTGAGTGTGTCTCTCCCAGTGTCCCCTCTTATGCCCCTCATTTCTCTTTCTGGGCCTCAATTTCCCCAAGAATGTGGCAGAATATTCTGCAATTCTGCTGTGCCTGCCCCTGCTCTTTGTGAGTGTATGTATGGCCCGATGCCCTGGGCAGTGCGTTGCCGGCTCCTCAGCCCACAAGGCCTGGCATCTCAGCACTGGCAGCAAGGCTGATGAAGCCATCCCAGAGTCTCAGAAGCCCCATCTCTGGGCCTCTTTCAACTTCAGACAGTGCAGGCCTGGACCCTCCCTGTCAGACTGGGGCTCTGCATGTCACAGTGGAACAAGCAAACTGAATGTTAAATTCCATTGTATATACAAATCTTTCTCTCTCCAGGTAACCCATGTTAGTGTGTTATTTACTGTCAAGTTCAAACATTTTAGATAAACTGTATAATTGGTGTGAAATACAAAGGTGTCCAGGCAGAAACTAGCTCTGCTTCACTGCTGGGGAGGGAAGCACATTTAAAAGTTGTGACCAGGGCAGACCCAGGAGAGGTCATGGGGCTTACATGATTGTAGGTGCCCCTTTAAGAAAGAGAATATAAAGTTATCAGTATAAAATGAGATACTGAGGTTTGGAAGTCAGATATTAAAACAAGGAAAGCTGTCAAATTAAAACAAGAAGTGCATTAAAACCAGGCCCCTCCTGGAATTTATGATTCAGCAGATCTGTGGTAGAGCAAATAACTTGCATTTCTAACAAATTCCCATGTGATGCTAAAGCTATTGATGAAGTGTCCACACTTTGAGAACCTCTGGTTAATACAATTGGAGTGGGGGGTGGGGGCCTTTAAGAAAAATAATACAAAAATATCTACCTAGCTGTCTTACAAAATTCATGACACTGCTACAGCCCTACCCAGAACCTTGAAAGGGCCTGCAAGTGAGCGATATTGAGTCTTAAGAGTCACCTGCTTTGCAGTCAGGCTGGTGGTGCCTGCTTTACTATTCAAAGAGGTTAATTACTGTAAAAAGAGTATCCTGTCAACTCTCTTTAAAACAAAACACTTCTCCTTGCCAAACAATGCTTGTTTTTATTGTTATGAAGTGGAGATAATATAGTGTATGTAAGCAGTTTACAGAGCAAGACCAGAGTTCAAATCCTGACTCTGCAACATAGTGTGTGATCTTGGCCAAACTATTAACCTCCCTGTGCTGTGTTATCTTGGCCAAGATACTAACGTTTCTGTGCTGTGTGATCCTGAACATGTTACTAACCTCTCTGTGCTGTGTGATCCTGGACAAGTTACCAAACTCTCTGTGCTGTGTGGTCCTGGCCTCTCTGTACATCAATTTCCTCATCCCTAAAATGAAGATGATAATGGTACTTCCTTAATAATATAAATGCAAGGGTTCAATGTCCTCTCTGGAATTACTAATTGAAGATTTTAGAACAATTCTCATAAATAGGATCAATGAACTAAAAGAAATATTGGCAAATAAATTTTAAAATGAGGAAAATAATATACAAACAAAATGAGGATTCCAATAATGAGATAGAAATTATAAAGAAGAACAAATGGAAATTCTAGAATTCATAAACACAATGGCTGAAGCAAAAATCCTGATACCAGAGTTTAAGAGCAAATTGGAGGAAGCAGGAGAAAGAATCAGTGCACACAAAGGCAAAACAATTGAAATAGCACAGACTGAGTAGCAGAAAGAAAAAAGAATGGGGAAAAAAAGAACAGACCTGGTGGGATATCATCAGTCATACCAATATATAAATTATGGGAGTCCCAGAAGGAAAAGAAAAAGAGCAAGGGAAAGGAGGAATGTTCAAAGTAATAATAGCAAAAAGCTCCCAAATTTAAAGAAAGACATGAATATCCAAATTCAAGAATCCCAACAAACCTCAAACAGGATAAGCTGGAAAAGAACCAGGCATAAACACAGTCTGTCGGTTGCCAAGGGCAAGGAGAGACTTATGAAAGATGAAAGAGGAAGGCAATGTGTTAGATACAAGAGATCCCAATAAGATTAAGTACCAATTTCTAATCAGAAACCCTGGAGGTAAGAAGGCAGTGGGTTGAAATATTTTATTTAAAGTGTTGAAAGAATACAATTGCCAACCAAGTATTTTATATCCAGTGAGACTGTGTTTCAAAATGAGGGAGAGATTAAGACATTCCCAGATAAACAAAAACTGACGGAGTTTGTCACCAGTAAACCTGCAGTAGAAGCAATGCTTAGGGAATTGTTCATACTGAAAGGAAAGGACACTAGGCAGTGGATTGAAGCAGCATAAAGAAATAAAGATAATTTTATGGGTAATTATAAATGCCAGTACTATTGTTTTATATTTTTGGTATGTAACTCCATTTTTTACTTCTTACATGTCTTAAAATGCAAATTTATAAAAGGTAATGAGGGCGGGCCACAGTGGCTCAGCAGGCAAGAATGCTTGCCTGCCATGCCAGAGGACCCGGGTTCAATTCCCGGTGCCTGCCCATGTTAAAAAAAAAAAAGTAAAAAAAAATAATAAAAAGTAATGATAAACTTATGGTTCTGGATATGCAACGTATATAGGTATTTTTGTACCAAGTACAACAAATAGGTGTGGTAGTTAGATTCAGTTGTCAACTTGGCCAGGTGAAGGCACATAGTTTTGTTGCTGCAGACATGAGCCAATGGTATGAGTACCTCATCTGTTGCTAATTACATCTGCAGTCAGCTAGGAGGTGTGCCTGCTGCAATGAGTGATGTTTGATTTAATTGGCTGGTGCTTAAGTGAGAGAGCACAACATAGCACAGCCCAAGCAGCTCGGCATTCCTCATCTCAGCACTTGCAGCTCAGCCCAGGCCTTTGGAGATGCAGAAAGAAGTCACCCCAGGGAAAGTTGTGGGAACCCAGGGGCCTGGAGAGAAGGCCAGCAGAGACCATCCTGTGCCTTCCCATGTAAGAAAGAACCTCAGTGGAAAGCTAGCTGCCTTTCCTCTGAAGAACTGACAAAAGAAATCCCCTTCTATTAAAAGCCAATCTGTTTCTGGTGTGTTGCATTCTGGCAGCTAGCAAACTAGAACAATAGGTGAGGAGAAGGAAGGGTATAAGAAAAATGTATGTATAGGCTATTAAAGTTAAGTTTGTATCAAATGAGATTTTGATACATCAAAATCAAATAGATTTAGGATGTTCAATTTAAGCCCCATCTTAAGCTCAAAGAAAATATCTGAAAAATATTTATAGAAGGAAATGAGAAAGGACTCAAAATGTTACACTAAAAAAAGTCAAATAAATATGAAGTAGGCATTAGCATAATAATTGAGGGACAAATAAGGTAAAAGACTTATAAAGACCAAAGAGCAAAACAGCAGAAGAAAGGTCCAGTAGTTGCTTTAAATGTAAACAGATTAAACTCCCCAATCAAAAGGCAAAGATTGGCAGAATTCATAAAAAAGCATGACCCCCCCCAAAAAAAGCATGACCCAACTATACTCTATTTACAAAAGACCCACCTTACATTCAAAGGCACAAGTAGGATGAAAGTAAGAAAATGGAAAATACACATACTATACCAATAGTAACAAAAGGGAGCTGGGGTAGCTATGCTATACTAATATCAGATAAAATAGACTTTAACTAAAAAACATTTTGAGGGACAAAGAGGTCACTACATACTAACAAAAGGTTCAATTCAACAAGAAGACATAACACTTATTTATGTCTATAGATGGCAGAGGCCTAAAATATATGGATATTGACAGATTTGAAGGGAGAAAGAGATATTTCTATGTTAACAGCAGGAGACTTCAGTGTACCACTTTCAATGAGGAATAGAGTACCTAGATAGAAGAACAATAAGCAAATAGAAGACTTAAGTAATATTTTAAATCAACCAGACCTATATACATATATAGAACACTTCATACAACAGCAGCAGAGTACACATTCTTCCATATGTTAGGTCACAAAACAAGTCTCAATAAATTCAAAAATATTTAAATCATACAATGTATCTTCTCCAACCACAATGAAATGAAGCAAGAAATCAATATCAGGGAGAACTGGAAAATCCATAAATATATGGAAATGAAATAACATAACCTTAAACAACCAATGGTCAATGAAGAACTCACAAGGGAAATTAGGAAATATCTTGAGGCAAATGAAAACAAAACACAACATACTGCAACTTCTGGGATACAGCATAGCAGTATTGAGAGGGAAATTAAATCCTCTAAAGGCTTACATTAAAAAAAAGAAGAAAGCTCAAATCAGAGACCTAAGCTCACAAGTGGAGTATCTAGAAAATGAGAAGCAAACTAAACCCAAAGCAAGTGGAAGGAAAGAAATAGCAAAGATTAGAGCAGAGTTACACAAAATAGACAATAAAAAGCAATATAGAGAATCAAGATAACCCAAAGTTGGTACTTTCAAAAGTTTAACAAAATCAACAAATCTTTAGCTAGAGTAACTAAGACAATAGAGAGAAGATGCAAATAACTAGTCACAAATGAAAGGGGGGGAGGCATTACTACCAACCTCACAGAAATAAAAAGGATAATAAGAGGATACTATGATCAACTGTGTGTCAACAAATTAGATAACTGAGATGAAATGGACAAATGCCTTGAAACACAAACTACCTAAACTGACTCAAGAAGAACTAGAAAATATTAACAGATCAATAACAAGTGAAGAGACTGAGTCAATCATCAAAAACTTCCCAGCAAAGACAAATCCAGGACAAATGGCTTCACATTGAGTTTTACCAAACATTTCAAGAATTGACATCAATCATATTCTCATTCTTAAAAAATATCGAAGAGGAGGGAACACTTCCTAACTTATTCTATGAGGCCAGCATCACCCTAATGCCAAAGCCAGCTAAAAATATCACAAGAAAATAAAATTACAGACCAATATCCCTTATGAATACAGAAGCACAGATCCTCAACAAAGTACTGGCAAACAGAGTCCAATATCACATTACAAGAATTAAACACCATGATCATTTGGAATTTACCCCAAGTATACAGGATAGTTCAACATAATATCAATTAATGTAATTTAGCATATTCATAGAACACATTTTATAACCACATGGTCATCTCAAATTATGCAGAAAAGCCATTTGATAAATCTAGCACTTCTTGATAAAAACACTCAGAAAACTCAAAATGGAAGGTAACTTCCACAACATGATAAAGGGCATATATGAAAAACACACAGCTAACATCATACTCAAAAATGAAAGTCTGAAAGATTTCCCTCTGAAATCAGGACCAAGACAAGAATACCCACTGATTTCCAAGATTGTACCAGATGTTCTAGCCAGAACAATTAAGCAAGGAAAAGAAATAAAAGACATAAAAAACTGGAAAGGAAGAAGTAAAACTTTCCCTATCTGCAGATAATATGATCCTTTATATAGAAAATGTTAAAAAAAAATTCCACACAAAGCTGGTAGAGCTAATAAATGAATTCTGCAAATTGGTGGGGTTCAAGACTGACACACAAAAAATAGATAGTGTTTCTATATACTAAGTAATGAACAATCTGAAGAGGAAACCAAGGGGAAAATTCCATTTTCAATAGGAACTAATAGAATCAAATATCAAGGAATAAATTTAAGCAAAGATGAAAGGGCTTCTATATGGAAAACTAGAAAACATTACTAAAATAATTAAATAAGACCTAAATAAATGGAAGGATACTCTGTGTTCATGGCTAGAAAGAGTAAATATTGTTAAGCTGTCAATTCTTCTCAAAACAATTTACAAATTTAATGCACTCCCAATCATAATTCCAACAGCTTGCTTTGCAGAAATGGAAAAAAACAGTTATCAAATTTATATGGAAGGTGTTGTGATGGTGGCTCAGTGACAGAATTCTTACCTGCCATGCTGGAGTCCCAGATTCTATTCCTGGTGCCTGCCCATGCAAAAAAAAAAATTATATGGTAAGGTAAAGGGTCTCAAATAGCCAAAACCACCTTGAAAAAGAATAAAGTGGATGGACTCTCAATTTTAAAACTCATTACAAAGCTGCGGTAATCAAAACAGGATGGTATCAGCACAAGGACAGACATATAGCCTAAAAAAATAAAAATCAGGGTTCAGATATAAACCCTTGCATTTATGGCCAATTGATTTTTGACAAGAGTGCCAAGTCCACTCAATGGAAAAAGAATAGTCTTTTTACAAATGGTGCTGAGAAAACTGGATATCCATATGCAAAAGAATGAAGGTAGACTCTTACCTCACACCATACACAAATATTAATTCAAAATGGACCAAATATATAAAACAAAAACTCTCAGACAATAAATTGGACAAATCTTTATGACCTGGTATTCAACAAATGGATTCTTAGGACACCAGAAGCAAGATCAGCAATGGGAACAATAGATAAATCTGGTATCACCAAAATTAAAAACTTTGGGGCATCAAAGAAATTATCAAGAGAGTGAAACCACCACCGACAGATTGGAAGAAACTAGTTTCAAACAACATATGAGATATGGGTTTAACATCCAGAATATATAAAGAATTCTTGCAGCTCAACAACAAGACAAACTACTCAATTAACAAATGGGCAAAGGACGTGAATAGACATTGCTCCAAAGAAGATATACGATGGCCTATAAACACATGAAAACACATTCACCATTATTAGCATTAAGAAAATGTAAATTAAAACCAAATTGAGGGAGGACAAGGGTAGTTCAGTGGTAGAATTCTCAGGTGACATGCAGGAGACCCGGGTTCAATTCCCAGCCCATGTGCTTCACCCCAAACCCCACACCAAATTTTCAACAAACGGTGCTGCAATAACAGGATAGTCACATGGAAAAAGAATGAAATGTGACCCCACCATATAACATATAAAAAAAGAAAAACAAATTGAAATACCATTTCACACCCAGAAGGATGGCTGTTATTAAAGAAAAAACAACAACAACAACAAAAATAAACAGAAAGTAAGTATTTGTAGAGGAGTTGAATATATTGGAACCTTAGTGCATTGTTAGTGGGAATGTAAAAATTCCATTGTGGAAAGCCATTTGGCAATTACACAAAAAGTTAGATATAGAAATACATCTGATCTGGCAATCCACTTTTGGTTTATGGAATATTCCATGATACATGTGCCTGTCAAATACTAAGAAAAAAAAATTTGAAGGCTGGAAAAATATTACCAAACATATTGGAACTGAAGAAAACATTACGCCTCTTATCAAATACACATTTTTGCTCTTCAAACCTTTCCAGCATGGACACACAGTCTGTCTGTCCACCTACGCCAAGGTAGCTCTATGAAAACATGGCTGTGAGTAACAGAGGGAAGTTTCCTGCCACTCTTTCAAAACTTGAAAAGAGGCCAACTGCCTTCTTGGAGTCCAGCTCCACACCCCACACCAGCATATTATTGCCAGACTCCCTTTGCCCAAATGCATGAGCAGCAAGCAAAGTGCATTTTGAAAGGTTGCCTCATATTTCACCTCAAGTTTCTGAGGTAGGAGGAGCCCAGGCAGCTGCAGCAGCACCCTCTGCAGAGGTGGGACCCCCTTTCCCCTCTGTAGAAAGACTTCTTAGCCAGGGCCCCAAAACTTAGCCACCCACTCCCCTCCACACACACGTACATGCACACACACACACACACACAGACACCACACACACACACAGAGACACTACAGGTAACCCTCTTGGCAAGAATGGGGTGGCAAGAGGTAAAAGGAATAAAGTTAGAAATTTTTAAAGAAGCTGTTCAACAACAAGATGCATCTGGAAACCAAGCCAAAGATTCTCAAAATTCTGCTTTCTGGGGAAGTTTCAGTGTGGGCTGGGTGGCAGCATATGCAGTCTCCCCTCACCTCCAGGATGTGATCTACATATGGAGAAAAAAATGCATTGTGTTCCCACCTCGATTCTTCTAAGACAAGTTTATATATATATATATATATATATATATCATGACATTTTTAAATTTTCAGTTGCACAGATTGATACTTATTAAGGAATTCTCAAATGACATATGGAGAGACTTAAAGCATGAAAACACCAACATGCCCTGTGGCATTGTGGCTTTGAGTGGGGAGGGGCATGTGTGTGGCAATGCAGAGGATTCCCTGCAAATATGGAAGCCAGAGCCCAAGGAAGAAGCAGCAGCCTGTATGAGCTGGGGGGAGCTACAAAAAGGAAAAAACCCCCAAAAAGAAGATACTCGGCCAACATCCATTAAAAACAAACATGCACTTAAGCTTAAGTGATGCAACTCTCACATGCCTATCTTTTTTTTTTTCCTCTTTTTGGGCATGGACACACTCCAGGAATTGAACCTGGGTCTCCAACATGACAGGTGAGAATTCTGCCACTGAGCCACTGTTCTACCACCCTTGACATGTCTATCATTTTATTACTTCAGGCAGGGTTTTCCAATTGTAGACTCCCACTTGAACCTTCATACACACATATAAAATTCTTAATACCACCTTAGCAAATAGAAACAAGTATTTTTGCACAAATGGAAGTGCTGGGCTGTGTATCCATTATGGCCATCCTCTGTGGGCCTCCTCTTTTCCAGATGGTGCCAAATAAAAGCAAGAACCCAAGCAAACAGAGGTTAACCGAAAAAGCCCAGTCCAAGGCACTAATGAACAAAATCAGACACATTTCCTATCCTCAAAAGAAGTACAAACAAGTATAAAGTATACAGTGGGTCACTTGGGTCCACTGGCAGTGACCATGGCTTTGACCAGCAGCTGTGATGACTTTCAACTTTTCTGATGTATTTGTATAATTGACACATACCAAAGCCTGCGATAGTGATTAGCAAAACCCTAATCTTGGATTTTTTTTTTTGCATGGACAGGCATCGGGACTCGAGCATGGCAGGCAAGAAGTCTGCCACTGAGCCACCATGGCCTGCCCACCTTGGAATCTTTTGATTAGCTTTATTCCTTAATACTGTCTGAAGAGGCAATTTCCACCTCTAAAATATTCTTCATTGCATCATCTAAAGTGGAAAGCATGGCTTTTTAATATTCTAAATCAATAACGATTAGCAACCAAATATGCAGGTTGCTCTCTTGACAAGGACATATGTTGTTTTCCAACTCTGCCAGTTCTGGAAAAATTCAGTTTACATCATCTCCTGTAATCTCTGCTTGAAAGACTTGTTTTGGATGGCTTTGCTGAGAATGCCAACACACCTCAGGATGCAATGCCTCTCCCAGGCCCCACCTGAGTGCTAATATTTTCCTGAACAACAGGTGGCAGTAAAGAGATAAATTCTGCAGGAATTAATTAATTTTTTTCATTTCAGTCTGGGTTGTACAACTGCTGCTTCAAAGAAAGGATTTGAGGGTTAAAAATAAAAGAAAGAAAAAACCCTGATTCAAGTATCTCAGCACAGGCTGTTCTGTTCCTACATATGGCACACCTAGCTCAGAGAGTCTTCCCCCAACACCTCCTTTTCTTATTTAAATAACTCATCTTGTGGTATAAATAGTTTCCTTGTGGTGGAGACCCTGAATTTTGCAATAAACAGCCCTCCATCCACCCTGCCCACCCCACCCCCAGCCCACCTCCACACTCACACACTAACACATCTAAGGGAGCTTGAGCTTGTCAAAAGCACAGATTCCAAAGAGGCAAAGCCAAGGGGTGCTTTGTGAGAAAGCTGCCATATTATGGGAACATGTGGTTTCTGAACTGCCTTAAAATGGTGAGTTTTTTCTATTGCCAAATAAACATTCTGCAAGCTGCACTGGTGGAGAACCAAAGTATCATCCAATAGTTGATCGTGCTGATCAAAGAGTAGTCTTTTAGGTCCTTTCATCGTTTTGACCAGAAAAGGCATTTGTTTGAATTCTGAGCAGAAACCAGCCCACTTTGCTTTGAATGCACATCTCTCTTCAAAAACGAAAATCTTTCAGGAGAACACAGCACACAGCTCAAGAGAAAGACTGAGAGAGAGAGAGAGAGAGAGGGAGAGAGAGAGAGACTTAAAACACTAAGTCCCAGGGAATCTACATGACTAATTTTGTATTAAAAAATACTGAAGACATCTGTTCCAGTGGGCTCTGTCCCCAGCTATTAGTAATTGCAAACATGAGTCATGAAGACATGGAAAACACAATCTGCAGCCCATCTAGTATATTTTTCCCAAAAATAAAATCTATGGAAATTTATATCACCCATTTTGTTGCAGTGTGCCACCCAATGATGCAGTCCCATTTTTAAGACAAATCTGCCAAGTTTTTTTATTCATCAGGTTCGCTGGGCAACTCCCTGGAAGCAGCTTCCTCCACAATGAGCAAGAGTATGTGGTCGGTCCTATGTTTTCTATACCAACTCTAATTAGCCTGTAATTACATTGATAATCTCTACTTCAGATACTATAGATGCAAGTGTAAGAAAAGGAAATCTTTGAAATTAAGTCAGAGCCACTCTGCACTCCATTTCCAGGCTTCCAGAAATGAGAAGCAATGTATTCTCATTGATTTATGTGACATATCCCATGATCAGAGAATGAACACTTTGATGTGTTCCCAGATGTCCATCATATTTAGTCACTTCTAAAGGTGACTGCTTTTAATTCCCAAGTCTAAATCTTCAGTTGTGCCAGCAAGATATGTACCAAGCCAGAACTCTAGAAATCACCTTTAATTCCCCCCTCCAGCTTATGCCCATATTCTCTATCCAAATAATGTCCAATGCTTCTTCCTTAAATCTTCTAGGCAACCTGGCTAACTAACTCATACTCATCCTTCCAGACTCGCTAAGGCATCAGTTCCTGCTGAAAGTTGGTCCTCTCTCTCTCTCTAAATTAAATCCTGCATCTGTGTATTTCCATAATCCCCCATGCCCACCTCTTTTGCAGCAAAGCCACAGCTCATTATAATTATCTAATTTCCATCTTCTCCAGGAGACTGTGAGTTCCTTGAAGAACATAATTATCTTTTCCCTCTTTTCTCATCATCTGCCTAATGTAGACCTTTGGCAGACAGATGGAAGGATGAATCAATGAGTGGAAAGACAGTTAGATGCAATTCCAATAAGAAGAACATAGCTTTCCTTTGTCCTGCAGACCTGCCCAGTACACCAGTTCAATCAGATATGCCAGGAGGTTTATCTTCTTAGCAACATTACTTGGATGATTCTTAAGAATGAACTGTTTTGAAAGAAAATTTAATTTGCATTCAAAGACAGCACATATCTTCAACCCAACTCTCAAGGAAAGAGCTCTAAATCACAATAGGCTTGTCTCAGAGGCTGGACAACATTTAAATTCCAAATCAAACATGCTGCTATCCAGCCCCCATTTCTTTATGCAGCCAAAAAAAATAGCACTGCTATATCTGAAAAGCCTCCTTTGAATTCTTCCAGGTGGAATGTATCTGCCTAAACAATTAAAGGCACTTGATCTACTGAGATTAATGACCTCTGCTTGGATCTGGAATAATATATGTCCCAAGAGAAGGGGGCCAAAATTTTAGAAATCTACCATGCCTTATCATTCCACCATGTATACTTAAAATGTCACCAACCATTCTAGGTTGATGACTTCCCCAGGATCTAGACAGGATTGCCAGATAAAATACAGGACACCTAGTGAAATTCACATTCCTAAAACATAAGGAATTAGAAAATAAAACATAATGAATGCTTTTTTGTGGTATAAGTATGCCCCATGCACAGTTAGGACATACTTATATTAAAAAGTCATTTGTTGTTTCTCTGAAATTCAAATTTAACTGAGTGTTCTGTATTTTTATTTACTAAATCTGGCAACCCTAATTGCAAGGTGTGGGCCAGATGTCTCATCTGAGCATCCAATAAAAACAGATAGTTATCTGGGAGTTAAAGCAAAAGTTGTCTTTCTTCAGAAAGATGTGTCATTTGGTGTGACCCCGCCACATGGAAGACAGTTGTTCTTTAGTGTTATGTTCTCAAACCCCATGGTCTGTCCAAGCTCACCATCACCGAGGGGGCTGCAGCTCTTCTGGCCCACCTAGCACCATTTCTGAGCCAGCCTGAGCTTATGAAATTGGACCATGTAGGCTGATACATTCTCCCTGAATTCTCTCAAAACCATCTGTGATGGTTAATTTCATGTGTCAACTTGGCCAGATTATGGTACCCAGTTGTTTGACAAGCACTGGCCTGCTTGTTATGGTGAGGGAGTTGCATCTATGGTCAGCTGACTGCATCTCCAGCCCACAAAGGTGGTTG
Organism: Myrmecophaga tridactyla; assembly: GCA_004026745.1. NCBI lineage: Eukaryota > Metazoa > Chordata > Mammalia > Pilosa > Myrmecophagidae > Myrmecophaga > Myrmecophaga tridactyla. The sequence continues at coordinate 17,377 of PVIY010013965.1, read as the reverse complement.
CCACCAGTGCTGTGGCAGGCCCCCTCATCCCAACTGGAGGTCTTCAAAGGCCAGAACTGAGGGGTTCAGATCTCAGAACTTCTGTCTCCACTTGATCATTGGCTCTTGAGGGAATTTCTAGCCAGCTCAATTCCCCTGGGGAATTTCAAATAAGGACTTCCACATCACCTTTATCAGAGCCTCCAGCTTGTATAGCCTGCCCTACAGAGTTCAGACTTGCCAGTCCCCATGGTCACATGAGCCAATTCTTTATAATGAATCTCCTGACTCTGTTTCTCTGGAGAACTCTGACTGATACACTGCCAATCTGAAAATAACCAAAGGTTAAAATCATTTTCACAGATATGCAAATGGTAAAACCACAGTGAAATGAAGGCTTTGCTCCAAAGAACCACTTCTATAATTATCTTAGGTCTTGTGATATAGTTACAGCAACCACTCATCATTTTGATGACATCCTATATACCCATTTCCTTCTTTTTGAGCCCATGTACAGATGTAGAAGGGCTGGACTAGGAGGAGGCAAGTGAGGTGCTTGGAGTACAAAATTTAAGGAGACTGATGCTTTCAGAGCCCAGCAAACACAGCATCAGCACCTGAGAGTGAGAGCTTCCTTAAATTTTGCACCCCAGTTACCTGAAAATGTAGGTTAATTTCTTTTCTACTTGATTGGTTTTGGAGATAGAAATTTAACATTTCTAACAGTTTCATGGTGGGTAGCCATTTCTGGATGAGTAAAACCCAGATTTGTGATGAAAGATATTGCAACCATTAGCAAATGCCTAACACAGTCCCTCACCTACATGGGTCCTTGTTTCACAACTCTGCACGTGTGCCTGCTTCATCATCTCAGTGGATGCAGTAGAATGCCCATACACTGTTACATCTGCCAATCCTAATGGGCCCCTTGAATAGGCTGCTGCTCCCCTCAAATTTCATTTCTGAAAATTCTATCCTCTAACCCCTAAATAACATCTTCTCCAATCATGTTATATATTGTATACCCGAACCACACCCCCCACAGGGACAGACATGTGACAGCAAAGAACAGGGTAGCCCACCCTGGCTGTGAGTCCCACAAGGCTAAGCTGTGCTGGAACAGGTCCATCAAACACCATTTCCCCACCCTCATGATCCCACAGCATGAGAACTAAGTGAACCTCAAGGAGACTCCCTACCCTAAATTTTTATTTTTCTACCTGCTTCACTACAAATACCAATTCCCAGCAAAGTGGAGTTAAAGTACCAAAGTGTCTCAAATTCCAAGTGGTTTCGTTTATCTAAAAGCAAGAAGCCAGGAGAAAGATGGAGATAGGTGCAACCATGTTTGCACAAGGTCAAAGATGGATGGGGAACCAGGAAGAATTCTAGAAGGGCCACCTTGGGTTCCTTCCCAACCATGGGTGAGAGGGTAGGGTAGGAAATGAAATAGGGTGACATCACATATTTTAAAAGGGAAGAAAGGGCTGTGTTCCTAGGAGGAGTAAGCCAGTGCTGAGTTTGAGATCTGGCTCTTCCTGAAGTCAAACTGTGTGACCTTGGACAAAATACTTAACCTCCCTGAACCTCACTTTCCCCACTTATGAAATAGGAATAATGATAACTGCCTCACTGGGTTGTGGGGGGACTAAATATAAAACACCCCACAACTTGGCAGACCTATTTCAATGGAAGTACATTCTCAATGAGTTCTCTTTCCCCTTTTCCTGAAGGACTTTCAGAATAAGAGTCTAAACACACTAAATGGAGGTGCTAATAATAGGGTGGTGTATGGGAACTCTGTATTTTTTTTTAATTTGCATATGGGCAGGAGGCACCAGGGATCGAACTCCAGACCTCCAGCATGGCAGGTCGGAGCTCTGCCTGCTGAGCCACGGCAGCCGCCCAGGAACTCTGTATTTTATGTATGACTTTTTTCTGTAAACCTACAACTACTCTAATAAAAATAAATAAACAAATAAATTGAGACTCAATCATGGCAGAGATGTCCAAGCAGGGTCAGAAAAGAGGATCTGTGGGTAGGACCGAGAGGGGAGGGACCGCGAGGCAGTTTGGCTCAGCCCAGGACCAAGCAGGGCCAGAAAAGAGGATCTGCGGGTAGGACCGAGAGGGGAGGGACCGCGAGGCAGTTTGGCTCAGCCCAGGATGTTGGTGGTGCTCCTGTGGCTGCTGGAAGAAGATGTTGGATAAAGGTTGGGCAGAGGGGACTCAGGAGCAGGCAGGGACCCGTTCCAGCAGGGCCAGAAGCTGTGCACGATTACAAGTTAAAAGTGCTAAGCAGAGCTCCTCTGGTTTCATTTGGCAGAAGATGCCACCAAGAGGCTGGTTGAGTTCACAAACCTGAAGGGGCGGCGGCACTGAGCTCGGCCCTGCTCTGCGCTTGGCAGGCGCTAGGTGGCGCCCCGCAGCAAGGGGGCCCCCGTGCAGCAGCTCTGGGCAGCCTGGTCCAGCAGCAGGCAGTTCCTGCAGGCTCTTCCAGAAAAAGCAGGTCCTGCGCAGCCTTTGGGTTACTTCTGCCTTCGTATTAGTGTTTGCTAAGGATAACGCCAACTTTTATTTTTTAACATTCAACCTCCAAAAGAGTGACAATTTTTAATAGGACTCAGACTATTTGATGCATGTATATGTTTTTCCTTTAGTTCAAAGGCGGTTTGAAGAGTGAGGGCACCAATAGATTTGAAAGTATTCTAAATTTTGTGTCTTTTCCATGAGTGTATGGCCTGAGTTGTATGACGATCATTTGTAAAGCAATAATGTAAAGAAAGAACTGAGTAGAAAACTGTAAGCCTGTTTTTAATGAAATTAAATATATGTACCTAGTTACCCAGAAAGTCCCCTCTTGATGGGGAGTGTGGATATCCACAAAACTTTGTACAAGAAAACTCATAGCAGCTTATCTCATAATAAACCAAAGCTGGAAATAAATAAAACATCTCAAGAGAAGAATGGATGGGCGACTTGTAATACACCCATGCCTTGGAATCTCATGGAATCATACCGGTAATATAATGATATATGCAATGACTTGCATAGATCTGAAAGAAATCAAGTTGAGTAAAGGAAGACTAGCACAAAAGACTGTGTACTGGGTGGGTGATAGTGGCTCAGTGGCAGAGTTCTCGCCTGCCATGCCGGAGACCCAGGTTCGATTCCCAGTGCCTGCCCCTCAAAAAAAAAAAAAAAAAGAAGACTGCGTATTATATGAAGTTGTAGAGCATGCACACTAATCTACAGAGATAGAAAGCAGAGCAGTTGCTATTTCTGGGAATGCAAATTGTCTGGGTAGGGGCACAAGGGAACTTTCTGGGGGAGTTTGGGAATGTTATATTTCTTGATTTGAGTGATGCAAATACAAGTATGCACAAAGGTAAAAATTCATAGGACTGTAGGGCAGTGTGACTGTGGCTCAGTGGCAGAATTCTCACCTGCCATGCCGGAGACCCGGGTTCACATCCCAGTGCCTGCTCATGTAAAAAAGAAAAAAATATTCACAAGACTTTATACTTAGATTGGTAACATTTGTGCATTTTACTAAATGAAATTATATCTCAGTTGGAAGGAAGGAAGGGGGAAGGAGGGAAGGAGGAAAAAGGGAGGGAAGAAGAGAGGAAGGAAGGAAGGGGGAAAGAAGGAGGGAAGAATGGCAAGATTGAAGGAGGACATACTACCTCCATTTCTGCATTTTCTGTGTTGATCTCTACTATTTCCAAAGTGTGCCTCAGAAGGACTCACCTTGGCACTGATAGTGGCAGGTGGAAGGATTCATGTCAGGACAGAGGAGTTTGGACCAGTTTGCTGGGTGGCTCTGGGGGGAGCCCTGCTCTTCCAGTGCAGTGGGGATTGTGCTACTTCCTACAAATATATGGTAGAACTAGTAATACTATCCAGTGATGGCAAGATTCCAAACCATTCTGCCTCTCTGTTCTCATATTCTCCTTAAAGATTTCTCTCAGAAAATCTTTTTTTTCTCTAATTTGAAGAATATGGCCTATTTCTGGCATCTATCCCTTCCATCCAATTTTTTGTTTTGTTTTGAATAATTTAGCTAAAGACTTCATTAGTTTCTTTAAAGTGTTTATGTTTCCTGCTAATGAATTGTCCAAATCTTCATCATAAGACTTTCATTTCGCTCATTAGATGCTTAATTGTCAAGCAGTTGAAATGATTCTTATTGTTTATTCTAATTGCTCTTAGGAAAGGAGTAGCAGAATCATTTGTAATTTATTAGTCACATAAAAATTATGAGGGAGACAAAGTTATTTTCCCTGAAGTTATTTTCAAGGTATGGAAGCAAAGCAAGAGAGACCTTGTTTAAGCAAGTTCTCTCTGGGAATGGCTGGGAAAGGAAGGGAAATTCACCTTTGGATCCTTCTACTTGTCTTTCTCATCTTTAGGATCACTTTTTCCCACTCCTTCAAGCACCTGGAGCTTTCAAGCATTGCCTGCTGTTGTCTCCCATCAAACTCACTCTTGGAAAAGATCTGGTGTTGGTAGCAGTGGCAGACGGGTTGCTCCTCCCCAGTGCCAGGGATACAGACACAGAGATGGGATTGCCATAGTCAGCAGCCAGGGGCCCAGAAGCTGCAGGACTTCAGATGGGTAATGGTGAGCCAGGGCTGTGCTGCACAGGACATGGGCCTGGCAGGGAACATGGGGAGCAGCCTGAGGCCACACCACCCAGAGTGGGCTGCTACTGCCCAACAAAGGTGCATCTCACATGCAAAGCCTTTAGTCCGACACTTACCCAAGAGGAAATATCCATTGGCCCCCACTGGGCTTCTGGAAGGTTGGACTGCCCCTATGAGTGGCACGCCTATCTTTGAGCACCATCTAGCTGTGAATTGGGCACACTGCCTGCCCTCAGGCTGGCCCCCACAAAGAGGTGAGAATGATTCATAAAATGATGCACAGGGAGGCCAGGAAGCTGGACCTTCTTCCCCACTCCAGCCTCCCTCTTGGCCCTTGGCCAGTTGGCCTTTCTCCTAAGAAGCCATTTTCAATGCCCCTTGTTTGAGCTGAATGTCCCTCTGATGAATCATAGGTCACCAGTGTCTTTATCAGTTCTAATCATACTGACAACTACATACACACACATATGCATATTTTTTAAATCAACACAATAACCCTGTGAAGTCTGGGAGGTCTCAGTTTCCTGGTCTATAAAATGGGGATAATGGTTTTCCCTACCCCCAGGAGTTGCTATGAAAAGTAAACAGAAAATATGCTCCCTCTTTTACTTACTGCCCCTGCTGTGCTCTAGTGATGGCTCAGACACCAGGAGCAGGTCGTCCCTCAATGCACATAAGAGTGGGGTTGTCTTAGTTTGCCAGACTGCACAACAAATGCCACACAACTGGTTTAAGTAACAGGATTTTATTGGCTCATGGATTTGAGGCTAAGAGAAGAACTAAGTCAAGGCATCAGCAAGGTAATGCTTTCTCCCCAAGGTCTGTATGTTTTGGTGCTTGCTGGGCTGCCAGTTGTTGGAGTCTGTTGGGGTGCCTTATGTTTCCAACCTCCCATGGCTATGTCCTCTCCTTTCCATTTTTTTTTCTTTGTGACTTCCCAGTTCTCTATATAAGGCTTCCAACCACCCATATTAAGTCCCGCTCTCATTCAGTTGGGCTATACTTTAAAAATAAAATCTTCAACAGGTCATATTTGCAATGGGTTCACACTCACCGAAATGCAGATTATGATTAAGATTAAGAACATGTTTTATTTTTTTTTTCCTGGGGTGCATAATTCAGTCTACCATAGGGGTTTGGGGGGAAGAGAGAGAAAGAACCTGCAGTGCAGGCCCCAGACATGGGGAGGCTCAGCAGGCTCAGACAGGCCCCTGCAAACAGGCTTAGACCCTGGCTGGAAAGGAGAGTAGCAACATAGTGGGACTTTGTATCTGCCTCCCCTTCCCAGACCATCTCCCAGTCACTCCCAGCCCCCACCTACCTCCCATCTGAGATACATTATATGATAATGTGAATTTTTAAAAAAAGTCTAACTTACAGAATTTTAAATAGAAAAAAAAACTGCAAGAGAACACATCAAAATGTCTAAATGATTGACTTCAAAAAGCAAAACCATCAGGAATTTGTTTCCTACTGTTTTTGTCTAGTTCTCCCACCTCCATTTTGAACATCAAGCACTCATTGCTTTTTTTTTTTTTTTTGGCATGGGCAGGCACCAGAAATCAAACCCAGGTCTCCCACATGGCAGGTGAGAACTCTGCCACTGAGCCACTGTCACACCACCCACATATTGCCTTTAAATCACAAAATGTTGGCATCATTTTCAAAATCAAGTCAATTTTGTGATGCTGGCCAAACAAAAATCCCTGATCATGCCCCTCCTGCCTTGGCCTAGAAAGGGCCTTAGAGTTTGGGGTCCTATGCCCAATGGGAGCTCCTGTGCATGGGACCTCCTTGCATAGATTAAAGGGTAGTGGTGGGGCAGCAGGGCTTTTCCATACAAAACCTTGCCCAAGTTTTTACTCATTGTCAGCAACCTTACTTTATACATCTTGATTTGTTCATTTCATTTTTATTGAGGTTTTTTAAAATATATGTTTCCATTATTTAAAATGTCTATTGCTACCAGATAAGGGATTTAAAAAAATGTCTAAACACCACTTGGATCAGCAAAGCAAGGACATGAGAGAGTCAAGGTCATATGCCCAAAGCACAGGGCAAGGCTGGCCCTGGAGGAGACTGCAAAATGCCCCACCAGCCCAGGTCACCTGCTTGAAACATGAGAATTAGAAAGTACAGCTCTGCAGGTGGAAGACTCAGGCAGGGAACTGCTGGGACTGAGATTTGCCCGGCTCACCCTGCATCTGCCCCAGCAGGCTGTTCAGGTAGAGGGTGCCTTGGAGTTGCGAAGGGCAGGGATGTGAGCCTGGGGGCCCTGCATTCTGCCTGCGTCACAGACCACCTTTACTCCAGGTTCAAACAACCTTCATGTAGATGCTGTTTTGCAAGGAGAAGCCAAAATCCTGGTTGTGCTCCCAACACTCACAAGCCTTTGTCTAGAAATACACTCTAGTCTCGTGAGAATCGCGAGTTTTCCTTCTAGTTGCTAAATCGGCAAGGCAGCGTGGTCCCAGGCGCTGGCAAACAGCCCTGGCTTGCCTCTACCTAGGTCTGTTTAGAGCCGCTGCCCCCCGTGCCCCCACCAGGTGCTTTCCCACCTGCAGGAGGACGAAGTGCGGTACAAGCTGGGGGTGGGGGGCAGGGCTCGATACCTCCATGCATGATTCTTTGGAGTTTCCTTTGTTTGCAGTCCATTTCTCTTAACAGGAAGGATGTTTGAACACTGTTACAGCCCAAATGTACAGGATTGCTTTCGCAATGGTTGGCAATAATTTCCATTTCTAGCCTGTTTCGTATGCAGTCATGACTCAGACAATTTATATCCCTTCCCTGCCTCCCCGTCCCCCTCTCCTGCCTTTAGGAAGTTCCCGCTATTACGCTGGTGAGGTGGGAGGTCACATTTTAATTTTTGGCAGAGAGAACATTCTGCTGTGAGCATCACGTGCCACATGCAGCTCCAAATATTTGGTTAGTGTATGCATACGCAAGGGGACTATTCAAGACATCCGCAATCAGCGCTCATTGGAAATGCCAACCCCCGGGCCTCATGCCAGAACTTCTGAATCGAAACCTTTGTTTTACCAAGACCCCCACAAGCACATCGCAACCTGAAAAGCACACTTCTAAACAGCTGGCCCCTTCTGAACCAGCTAGTCTCTTCTCACCATCCTCCCCAGTCTACTTCACGCAAGTCAGTAGAAGAGATGGTATCGGCCCCATTTTACAAATGAAGAGAATGATTGAGGAAGGTTAAGTGATCAGTACAAAGCCATATAGCTTGCTCACAGCACCACAGAGTTTAGAATCCCAGTCTCTTACTCCAAGCCTTTCCACCACATCATAGTTGCCTCTCTATGCTAGATCCAGAAATATTCACCACAGCTTGGTGAAAGAAGCATCACTACATCACTTGCAGATGGGCCCATGCCCCCCTTTAAAAGGATGATGCTTTCTGTTGACTGCAGTAGGACATTTTGCATTCCATTTAATTTCCCTTGTACTCTGTGTCCAGGCCTGTTCACTCATTTGGCTGGAGGGTGGTAAACAGAAAGCTTACTCTTTCATTAACATCTACTGAGAACCCAAAATGGGTAGACCATGAGATACTATAAATCAGAATGGCAGAGGCTGATGGTTTCTCTCAAAATGCCCACTCCTATCTTCTTTCTTTGTAACAGAACCCCAGGTTTACCTGAAGTAGTATTGTACCCAGAAAAAGACTATTTGCTAGGTAAATTGTAGTTATGTATAGCTTTGTGACTAAGTTATAGCTAATGAGACAGAAGCGAACCTTATCTGGAAGGGTTATGAGAAAGTTCTTTAAAGGGGATGCAAATGGCTATGCAGTCTTTTTTGTACTTCTCTCCTTCTCCCTTGTTCCCTATCTGGATCATGGACATAATGGCTGGATCTCCAGCAGCCATCTCGGGCCATGAAGTAACATGAAGGATGAAAAATGAGGACCAGCAGTTTCAGAGCCATGAGAGAAAGGGAGCCTAGTTCTCTAATGGCTCATAGGTCCCCTATTACCAGCTCTGAGGTACTTGTTTCTGGACTGTGTCATGCAGAAAAAAAAAACAAAAACATAATCTTTTATCTTGTTCATTTTAGTCTCTTACTTGCAGTCAGACCCAATTCCTAACACCACAAGCAAGACCAAAATAGTCCTGACTTTATAGAGCTTAGAGTCTAATTGGGACTAATGCAGTGTGACAAATATGTAATAGAATAGGGGAGTATGGGAACCCTAAATCCAAGGAACCTGGAAGATGCAGGTATACTTCTCCAGAGGAGTAGAATCTAAGGACTGGACTAAGAATGGGCTGGCTTTAGCTATGCAAAGAGAGGAGAGAAGAATGTTCTGGGAACAGAAGAGCATGTCCAAAGACCCAGAGGCAGCACATAGAGCATTGCTTGCTCTGTTAATTAATTTGAATTTCATTACAAGAGTTATAGAAGCTGCGAAAGTTTTTTAAGCCTATATACATTATATATAAATCCCTCTGGCTGTTATGCAGAGAATGGACTAAAATAGCAAGGCTGGAAGCTGGGAGACCAATTAGGAGGCTGCTGCTGTGAACCAGGTGGGCTGAAGGACAAGACTAGGATTTGGGTAATATTGAGCAGACAGAATTGGCAGGGCATGGAAGGTGAAGAAATAGGAAATACCCAGAAAAAGCCCAGATTTGCTGATTTTAACAGATTTTGGGACATGAGAATCTGGTGGGTCTGGTACTCATTGAATTCAATTGCACCACAGAAAAATATTATTTCATAGCAAGAAGTTAGTTCTCTAACTTCATGCATGAAAGTATCTATAGGTCAGACCCAAGCCCCAACTTACCGTTCATTAACAGGCAAGGAAAACCTTTTTATTTTTCATTTTACATTGAAAGGTAACATCTTATATTTGAGGTTAACACCTCCAGATTTGTACCTTACTTTATGAATATGTGGCAGTGAAAACCAAATTGGTGGAAATTTTCAAGGTTTGTATGAAGGGGAAAAATTGGAACATAGATTTTTATACAGAGAAGTGCATGTGGCAGTTTGAAGCTGCTATGTCCCCCAGAAAAGACCATGTTCTTTTAATCCATTCCTGTGGATGCAGACCTGTTATGGGTGGGATTTTTGATTAAGTTAATTCAATTGGGATGTGACCCACCCCATTCAAGAGGGGTCTTAATCCTCTCACTGGAGTCTTTTATAAGAGAATAAAACATATACAGAAGTTAAGAGATGAAATTGAGAGAACCTCATGGAAAGAGCCCCAGGGAAGATGAGAGACAAGGACACACCCCAGAAGCTGAGAAGAAGCCACTGAAGACAAGAAGCTGGAAACAACAAAACCTGGGAGAGAAGTACCAGAAGACATCACCATGTGCCTTGCTATCTGACAGTGGAGCCCAAGCTCTCCAGTAACTGATCTTCAGAGAAGGTATCGCCCTGTTGAGGCCTTAATTTGGATATTTTTATGGCCTTAGAACCGTAAACTTGGAACTTAATAAATCCCTATTGTTAAAAGCCAGTCCATTTCTGGTAAATTGCATTCTGTCAGTTTTACCAAACCAGAACAGCACATGGCAGTCTTATAGAGAATTAATTCAAATTATTCTTACAGTCCACATTCTGTGGTCCTCTTAAAGCAATGTTGCTAGTCTGGATCTCAGGAAAAGGTTCTAGGATTCAGGAAAGATGAGCCCTTGAAATATGCTGGACATCAAGAAGGAAGGTCCTGGAAGTAAAGAGGCACCCACCTCACTAAAGGGGAGTGGTCTCTCCTTGTATATCTGTGTGGGTCTGGCTGCCAAATTTAATAGGATTGAAGCAACCAGAGAAGAGCAAGTTTTGGTAATGGATGGTGGTGATGGCAGCAAAACATTGTGAATCTAATTAACAGCACTGAAGTATATATCTGAATGTAGTTAAAAGGGGAAATTTTAGGTTGTATATATGGTCATAGAAAAATTTTTTTAAAACTTAAGGAACTGTACTACACAAACAGAGAAATCCAGGTTAAGCCATGGATTATAGTTCATAGCACAATTATTAAAAATATGCTTCATCAATTGTAACAAATGCTCCACCACAATGTAAGGTGATAATCATAGGTTGGTATATGGGAGTCCTGTATTTCATGCATGATTGTTTTGTAAACCACCAACTTCTCCCCCCCAAAAAAGTGGGTGTAATTAAAGAAGCAGCCATAGGAGGGCAGACTAACATGGTTACTTTGTGAATCGGGGCTGCTCAAGGCTGACAAATATAAAAAATCTAAAGCTTTAAAATAACCAACACTCAGAATCCCTTCTAAGGGGACTCTTTCATTGGGGGAAATAATGTGAAATGTAGAGGTAGGGCAGTACATTCTTAAAGACAATGGTTGCAATATAATATTCAAGAGAGGAAAACTGGAAGCAGCCTGTATGCCCAGTCAGAAGAATTACCAAGAAAATTATTGTTTGTGTAGAGTATCATGCTTGCTTTCATCAAAAATGACAAAAAACAAAATGACCATGCTTAGTGGAAGATGCTGGATACAAAGTTATATGTATGAGCATTTAATTTATTTAAATATACAAAGAAGATTAAATTTATATGAGAAATGCAGGTAGAAAAGATAAATTTTATAAGCTTAGGTTGTGTGAAAGATAGATATATAACTAACATCAAATAGGAAATGGGAGACAAGCAAAATGGCAAGAAATGTAAATTAGAAGGAAACAGCCAAACATTTAGAAAGTTTTAAATGATCTCTTAAATAAATGCTGGATTAAAAAACAAAACAAAACAGAATATCATAAAACAAAATGTGTTTTATGGATGCATGACATTAAAAGCCCAAATAATTAAATAAGGAAAAGTGAATGACTTAAACATACAATGCATGAAATAAGAAAAATCATAAAATGAACCCCTAAGACAGATAAAAGAGGAATGAAAATGAACAAAAACAGAAAAGAAGGAAATGGCATATTTTCTAGAAAATATAAGGTAGAAAAATAACCCAACATAAGAGAAAAAACATAAAAGGAACACAAGAAAAATGGAAAAAAAACAACAAAAAAGGAAAAAAGTCTATAGTTACCATCAATAGAGGTACATCCCTGCTAGAAAACTCTAAAGAATGAAGTTGCTTTGAATAACTTGATGTTAGAATAACATTTTTTGAAGGAAAAAAGCCAGGTGTAAATTGTAGGTGTGGTGTGTCTCTCTTGTGTAAAACATAAAGACTTACCTATAGATATAGTGCATTTTATAAGTTTGTGATATTACTATTAAGGAACAACTATCATTAGGGCAGTGTGGTATACTAGTGGAAAATGAGAGGCTCTAGTGTTAGATTCCACAGATTTGATTCCTGGCTCCATCACTTTCTAGCTGTGCAACTGTCCACAGCTTCTACAACTTCTCTGTGTCTCAGTTTCCTTATCAGTAAAATGGTAACAACAATAATGATCCCAATTCTTAGAGCTATAGGGAGTCAATGTTTCCATTCACTGTTTTACAAGAATGTCTAATAGACACATAATAATTGCATGGTAAATGGTAATTAAGGTCATTATTTTATGCATGTTGATATATATGTATAATGTACCTTTTCTCCTATAATAAAGAATTATCAGTAATTGTCCCTGAGGAGTTGGAGGATAAAGATGAAGATGGGTGGAAGGTGGTCATCGGTAAGGGGAGGTAGGCTTTTACTCTTTCTTCTGTTTCTTTCTGAACTGTTTGCATTTTCTAAAAACCTACATAATTAAATATTTTTCCCCTATTGTCAACCAGTTCTGTGTGGGCCATGGAATTATAGGACACGTAGGCCTTCTCTTTCATCTTTTTCTGGATTAAAAGAAAAGTTATATTTTTAAAATTTTATGTTCAGCCTTAGCAAAACATGTGAAATATATACAGATGAAAAAAGATTAGAAGGAAAAATCACACACATTATCATATCATATACATGATATAATACAGATATCATATAACATGATATATACCATATTAAGCTAAGCAGATTCAGGATCTTTTTGTTTTCCTCTCACTTTAAACAATTCTTTTGGTTTTAAATATATTTATTACAAATAAACATATTTTAGTTGTAAAATATTAAAGACAAAGTAAATACCACATGCCCCTTTCCCAACCCCAGCCTCCTTAGGATCCTGGGAATCTTTCTAGACTTTTTTCATGCATTTACATAGATACACACATGATTATAGAAATGGTTGATTGTTTGTTGTTTATAACAATATAAATGTGATCACATTTCATGTGTTGTTCTACAATTAGCTCTTTCAATTTAAAATATGTCTTGGAAAAAGAACTTCCCATATCAGTACACAAATATCTAACTTACTTGTCAATAGCTGCATCAATTTCCCTAATATGTTCATAGCAAAGCTTATGTAAATTTCCCTGATGCTGGACATTTAGTTTGTTGCCAAATGTTCATTATTGCCATCAAAACTGCAACAAGCATCCTCCTGCATGTCTACTCATGTTCATGAATATTCCTCCATGACTTTTCTCTATGTTGTACTGTAGAAATTCTATATTTTTATAATGCATCCCTTTTATACTATAAAATTGTTTTTAAGCCAACACTGGTATGGATAAGAGGAACATTGACTAGTTTTTCCAAACCCAAGAATTCTGCAGATGGTTCACCCCTTGAAGCTTAAGAAGGGAGGAAATATCAGGACAGCTCCAAATGAATAAGAAAGCCAAATAAAACACAATGAAAACTTATTTTCTACAGGAGGTTATAGAAAAATCCAACCATAAATCTGCACGTTAGCCAAATGCCTAGGTGTCACAGCATTAAATGCCCACTGGGATGTTTCAGGACAGACTGCATTTAATGGAAGTGTTATGAAGGACAATGCCATCACTTGGCGGCCCCGCCAAGGGCAGGTGATAGGACAAGGTGGACCGATAGCCAGCCAGGTGCCATCAATCCATGCCCTCACCACCATCAGAATCAACCAATGAAAAATCTTTACAGAGATCTCTCCATAATGTATCTTGACTATTTTTCTAATGGATTTACTGTTCATGAGAAAAGATCCACAAATCCATTAAACAAAAGTTTATTATTTTAGATCAGAAAAGTGAAATAATTTTTTCTGGGAATCTCCCATTTTTTGTTCTCTGAGTTTGCACATAGCTAAAACAAGCCCCAAGTCGTTTGCCACATAAAGACCAAATGAAACAACAACAATCTCCTGGAAAGGAAAAAAGGATGTACAGCACTCTGAAGACATTTTGAAGGGGGGAAATGTTCTCTCTCAGTAAGCTCTCATGTCCAGAAAACTGAGCAATGATGAGACTATAGTTTGCCTCATTAAATGTCAGAGTAGAGCATGTTATTTTGTTTAATAGAAATGCAATGTAATGCTTTTCTGAATAGAAAAATGGAGAAGAAAGCAATTTGGCCATTCCTGTTCAGATTGTCACACTCACTAAGGAAGGAAATAAATGAGTGCATCCTTGCTTTACCCTGTGGTTGCAGGGTAAAATACCTTAATGTGCTTATCTGAGAAAGAAAAAAAGACAAGCATGTAGCCTAAAGATGAGTGTGTGGGCTTTATTATATAAATATTTGGAAAATTTCTGAGACTGAAAGGAAAAGGTATGTTAAATTTTGAATTTTGAGTAGCTATTAGATTTGTTGTCCTTCTTCTGATATGTTGTCTTTCTTCATATGAATTTTCAGGTGGCCTAAAAAGGAAATAACAGCATTCCCTGGCTCAGGCAGATTTATCTTCAATCAAGTTTTAATATAGGATCCTTTTACCTAAACCTCACATGATGCCACTGCACACTTCAGCCACTTTTGAATTTCTTTCTGTCTTCAATGTCTTCTCTGATCTGGTGCTTCACAGCACTCTACTGCTTGCACATTAGCCCTGTTGCTTTCTTTCTGCCCCACACTTTTCTCATCTGACTCAGATGCCTCCTGCTACCACATTCTTTTTATTGAATACATTCTATGTGCCATGAAAAACTAAAGCAAAGGATGATTATTGATACACAAATGTGCATTAAACTATTATTTGAAAGTAATGGCCAAATTGAGGCCTAATTTATAGTTTCATGTCACACCTGTAGAAATTCCATTCTAAAATTGTGAGCATTTGTGTTCCTCCTGTATGAAAGGCCATAAGTTTAAGAGTCCCTAATTGAGCATAATTTAATGATTCCCTCCACATACTTAGCATGCTTAGGCATTCACAGATGGCTAATTTGAAATCCATTCTAATCTTTCCCTTGCTATTTTCTACTAAAGAATCTGGAGCAAATAAGAACTCAACTCCCCCACCTCTGTTGCAGTTAGGAATCACTACATGATTCAGTTTTGATCTTTGAAATATAAGAGAAGTCAACTTTTCTCTTCAGAATCCTACTCCTGCCTACCTGGAATGCACATGTGAAGTCTGGCAGCAAAGCAGCCATATTGAGATGAAGAAGGGCAGGACAAGATCATTTCAGAGATTTAGCTGAGTTGTTGTTGAGCTGCCATCAATGCATTGGCTGCCTATTCTTGGTTTCTTGTAATGAAAGGAAAACAAACTCCTTTTTATGTTACTTTATGCCAATTTCTGTTACTCATAGACAAATGTAACACCTGGATGATATGGGCTGCAAAGATGACACAAGGACTAGCCATAATGACTTCTTAAGGGAGGCAGATGGATAACCAATTAGTTAAACTGTCAAGCAGAATATAAAAAATACTACATTGAAGTAAACAATTTTAAGGCAGAAGAAGAAATGCATGTTACTATAGGGAACTGGGAAGCTCTCACAGAAAAGATTTAGAAGACAGTGGGGCTGGGTTTTGCACAATGAGAATTTCTGTTGGTCAAGGAGAGATAGGCACCCCACACCAAGGATATAGCATGAACAAAGGAACGGTGGCCAGAGTCCACATGGTTTGCTCAAGGAACAGTCCTAGATGGTGATGCATGGCCTTGATGAGACTACTGCTGCTGAGCCTATTCTGACACATTCCAAAACAGCTCTCTTAGCCCCACCCTCTCCTAAACCATTCCCCACTTTCTCTTTCCTTTCTATATTCTGCTACAGACTCCAATACATATTCATTTGCAATAAGAAGGTAGGTACAAGACATTGCCTGTTATCCTGCAAATAAATACAAAAACAAGAAAAAAAAGTAATAGTCCTCAATGTTGCTAATGTGAAAATCCAGCAATTCCTTTGATATCAGTGCTTCTCAGCTGAAGGTGACATTTGGCAATTTCTGGAGATACTTTTGATTGTCACAATTGTGATGGGTATCTAGTAGGTAGAGGCCAAGGAATGTGCTAAAAGTCCTACAATCCACAGGACCACCCTCTGACCCCCACAACAAAGGATTATCTTGTCCAAATTGTCAACACTACCCTGTGTTCACATTATTCGATGGTGACCAGTGGGTCTGTGTGAGTTAATAATCCACTGGGCAGTGGTTTCCTCTCACTGAAAAAGCTCATCAGAAGGATGCAAGCATATGCCAGCACCATCCTGCAAAAGGCCGGAGGATGACTGTGGGCTGTGCCATTGTGCTTTCTTTTTGTGTGTGTGCTTTCTTTTTAACTGAATAAAACTCTGCTGACTGCCTATTTGGACTGAGCTGCTGTCACAAATACCGCAAACTGGTTTGCGCTTCAACAACAGGAATTTCTTGGTTTGAGGCTGGAAGAAGTCCAAAATTTATATATCAGCAAGATTGGCTTTCTTCCCAAAGACACGGTATTCTGTTGCTGGCTGCTGGCTGCTGCAGTCCTTGGGTTCCTTGGGTTTCCTATCACATGGCGACATCCTCAACTGTCTGGCTTCTGTGACATCCATTCTCTCTTTATAAGGCCACCAGAAATTTGAATTAGGACCCACCCTCCTTGAGCTGGACCACACCTTAACTAAACCAACCCTTCAAGAAGTCTTATTTACAATGAGTTCACACCCACAGGAATGTGGGTTAACGTGCCTAAATTGGCATAT
The DNA here is from genome assembly GCA_004026745.1 of Myrmecophaga tridactyla. NCBI lineage: Eukaryota > Metazoa > Chordata > Mammalia > Pilosa > Myrmecophagidae > Myrmecophaga > Myrmecophaga tridactyla. The sequence continues at coordinate 785 of PVIY010013965.1, read as the reverse complement.
ATTTTCCAACCTTACATTGGCTATAGCAGCACACTCTTAGATTCCCTTATTCATGTAATTTTCCTTTAATAGGACTCCAGTAATAAATATTTGCTGAATAGATGAATGAATGAACCCAAGTGGGTTCAAAATACACTTCCTTTATGGTGACATTTTCTGAGAGGGTGACAGTTATATCAGGGCTTTAGTTTCTGAACTGTTCAGGATTTTAAGGTCTTACATGCAACAACAATTTAAAACACTTTTTAGCTGTTCAAACAGTTATAAATACCACATTTACTATTTCATTCAAAAGATACAATACAAAAAAGATACACCATGCCAAGAATAATAGTGTGTTACCAAGTAGCCTCAGAAAAACTTTTAAAAATCACATTTAACTACAGTGCAATTCAGCCTTTGTTAAGAGCCGTGTTTAGATCACAGATGGGATATTGAGACCTGCGCTAAATCACAGATGCTATATTTTTCCGATATTTCACAAAGCAGGCAATTTCTACCACTTTTTTCCCTTTTACATTTTGCTCTTGGTAATCCTGTAGATTGAAAAGAAAACTAAACTAAACTAAAAAGAAACATGGAAACGTTTACTTTTAGTGCTGTTTATAATCTTACTCTTTAGTGGATGGATACATCATTGAATATTCTGTGGTGTAATTTACTTAAAAAAACAGAGTGTAATTCATTTTAGGTGAGCAATTTGTTTTATGAGCCATGTATGTTTATTTGGGGTTGCGTTGTTTTTTTATTGAGTGCAATAAAGACACTTCTTATCAATTGATTTG
>PVIY010013964.1:26959-57818 GCA_004026745.1 Myrmecophaga tridactyla | reverse complement strand
AAAAAAAGACATTATTGTATGATCTCACAGATATTAAATAATTAGAATAAGCAAATTCATAGAATCAGAAATTAGAATATAGGTACCAGGGGCTGGGGTGGAGGTAAGGAATGGGGAGTTAATGCTTCAATTTTACAGGGTGATGTCAGAACAACATTGTGAATGTAATACCACTGAATTATATATAAGAATGCGGTTAAAAGGGAGAAATTTTAGGTTGTGTCAATGTTACTAGACAAGAAATTAAAAAAAAATAGAACTGTACAATACAAACGGGGAACCCTGGCGTAAACTATGGACTATAGTTAGTAGTACAGTTATAAAAATGATACACCAAGGCAAGGTGTTCATAATGGGAAAAGGGGGTAGATACTGTATTTTCTGTATGATTTTTCTGTAAATTTATATCTTCTCTAATTAAAAAAAAAATGACAGGAAAAAAAAATGAAAGACTGAGGAACTGTTCCAGATTTGAGGAGACTGAGAAGACATAACTACTAAAAGCAGTGTATGATCCTAAATGTACCTTGGGCCAGAAAAACGAAGGACACTAGTAGACAATAGACAACTTCTGAATAGGATCTTGTTCATTAGATAATAGTGTTATATCAGTTTTAATGTTTTGTCCTTGATAATTGTGCGGTGGTTATATAAGATGTTAACATTTCGGGAATCTGGATGAAGGGTGTATAAGAATTTTTTGCACTATTTCTGCAACTTTTTGTAGACCTGAAACTATTTCAAAATGGAAAGCTAAACAAAAAGTAAAACACACACACGCACAAACATGCAATTTAAAAAATGTAATTTTTGTGAACACAACTTCTAGGCACATTGCCAGCAACTCCCAATCCCATGGCCTCTCTTTAAGTTCTGTTATCTTATTATTGAGCTGCCCCAAGAAGACAAGTTTATATCACAGAAATACATGCAAGATCAAACCAAACCACAAGCATTACTTTTCTTCAAATGTTCTGCAAGCACACCCTAAAAGGAAGATTTCCCTGGCACTTCATCCAGTGATGTCTCTCTTTGGCTGGTCTTTCTCTTCGGTAGCCCCTTTCTCTTCATCTCCCTCTCTCTCTTCCTCTCCAAGCAAAGCAAATTCCTCGCACAGTCTTGTGCCAGACAGTTCTCCTTTGATGCCTCTTCAGATATCCCCATATCCCATTCTCCCACCTCTTAGCCTCAAGGAACATGAGGTATTTAGAAAAAGACCATTCCTTCCTTAAGAGGGATCCTGCTGCTTACTGTTCGGACAATAAGCCTTCGCCTGGTTCCCACTAATCTGCTTTCTGTTTCTATGTGGTCTTTTGTGACTGGCTTCTTTCATGTAACTTGAATGTTTTCAAGGTCTGTCCGTGTCAAAGCATGTTTCAGAGCTCCATTACTGTTCCAACCCAGCTCTTGGAGAGCTGAAGCTGGACCTAACCAAAGGCCAAAGGACATGTCTGGTACAGAGTTAGACATGAATTTTGTTAGGACTTTCAAACGGGAAAAGATCTTCCAGGGTAGAGACCTCCCATGGAAAATGAAGGTTATAGCACTCTGCAAAAGGACAGGGAGGACAAGGACTTATAAGGCTTTAGGACAAGGGTCCTATTAATAGTAATATTATTAGTGACAGGAAAACTAATTCAACTTTATATATGTGGGTTACATCGGAATGCAGTTTAATTCTAGAGTTTCAAACCCAAATAATAGTAAATGAGGAACCAGAGACGAATGGGATGGCTCAATCCATTGTACGTGTTAGCCAGGATGAGACGGGGCACTAGGACACACTGATGGGGACACAGACCAGTTATGACATCCAGTAGGATCTGTCAGTGTCAGCAACCTCACCTCCAGCCATGTGCCCACAAGGCCCCACCTCCAAATAAGGAACCACTTAGAGCTCCAAATAAATCCTGCTTTCTTGCTTGACACATGCTGAGTCCTTCACCCAGAGCGTCCTCCTTTCATGAGCCCAATGACTTTCACATTTGAGATCCAGTTCAAGCGTCTGATTGTCAGTGAAATCTTCCCCTGTTCCACCAGTGTCGTGCATTCTGCCTCTTTAGCCTCTGTATCTCTCTTCAATGATAACACTTGCCACACCATCATTTGTCATTTACATGTAGTTTCTCCTGTGGGACTGGAAGCAGCCTGTGGGCAGGGCTGTATGTGTGTGTGTGCTATATCCTTCGCTGGATCCCTAGTGACTAGTATCATGTCTGGCACATAGCCTGAGCATTGTAATTGTTTGTTAAATAAAATAATGATTTCTCCATTTTTTCCTTTGGTATTTGTTAAAGACCTAGAGAGCATACAAAAGGCAAAAGTCTCCAAAAGATGTTTCTGTGCAGCTGAAGTCTCTGCCTAGATATTTCCATCTAGCCTCTTTAGACACACAGTAGAACTTGAAGGTAAAAATGTTGAAAAGCAAGAAAAACACCTATTTAAATGGCATATTTAAAAAAATTGCTTAATATAACAAATATACAAAGCAAAGAAAGAAAAAAGCAGTAATTCTCAAAAAGTACAATATGACAAGTAGTTAAAGAATAGATCCCATAGTTTGTCATGGGCTACCATTCCATCGTCTCAGATTTTTCCTTCTAGCTGCTCCAAGACACTGGAGGCTAGAAGGAATATTAATACTGTGATTTTGCAGCCACACTCGTTTGTTAAATCCCATTTTCCTGTTATTCCTCCTCCTCCTCCAATTCTTATCCCAATCTATAGAGATCTTTGGGGAATGCCTGTTCTGACTCTTTCATGTTGAGAAGAGGTGTCCACACTAAAGGATAGGGGGATGCAATTAATTGATAATCCTGGAGGGGCTGGTCCCTCTGAGTTTCAGGATTTATCTGACCTAGGAACCCTCTGGGAATTTTATGTCCTAGGAAGGCAAACCTAGTTCATGAAATCTGTACAGAGTCTCAATTTGAGCCCTAGGTTCAACCAACATATTTAAAAACCAACCAGATTGCATAGACTAAATAAAGCAATCAGCATTTTACTTAACAAAATGACTGCAGTTGCAGTTTAGTCAGTGTCATGTAGGAGGTAAGGGTATGCCTGCTGGAGCCAGATTGCCAGAACTGAATCCTGACTCTGCCACTTGCTAGCTGTGTGACCGTGGGCAAATTACTTAACCTTTCTGTTCTTAAGTGTCATCATTTACAAATAAGAAATTTTAGAAGGCAATAACACTGCCTTCTTCATAGGATTTTAGAGGGGATTATATCAGATAACATAAGTAGAGCATTGAGAGGATGGCCCATAACATTTTCTACACATGTCAGCTGTTACTGTTCTTCTTCTCATCATAGATAACTAGGATAGGGAGAATAGAAATATCCAGTATAATGGATGAATACTGCAAAATACATGTAAGTACACAGAGTTATGTACCCACCACCCAGCTTTATTAAAATAATGTTAACACTTGAGTTCTGGCTCTTTTTGAAAGAGCGTGGATAAGATTCCATCTTTTGTCTACAGTCAAGGTGACAATGGTAGGGGAATCATTGATACATGAAGTCTAGTGTGCCGGCCTGAAACTGTTATGTACCCTAGAAAAGCCATGTTCTTTATTCTAATCCAGTCTTGTGGGGGCAGTCCTATTGTTTGGGTGGGATCTTTTTTAAGTTGTTTCCATGGAGATGTGACCCACCCAAGTGTGGGTAGGACTTTTTGATTAGGTGGCTTCCGTGGAGATGAGTTTCTGCTCATTCAAGGTGGGTCGTAATCCACTTACTGGAGTCCTTTAAGAACACTGGAATTTTGGAAAAAGCTTAGAGCTGACACAGAGAGATGTCTGTGAGATGCAGAAGGAAAATGCTTCCAGGGAAACTGTTTGAAACCAGAAGTCAAAGGATCAGTAGATACCAGCCACCTGCCTTCCCAGCTGACAGAGGGTTCTGAATGCCATTGGCCTTTCTGAGCCAAGGTATGGTTCTCTGCATGCCTTAGTTTGGACATTTTAATGGTCTTAGAACCATAAACTTGTAATTTAATAAATTCCCTCTATAAAAGCCAACCCATTTCTGGTATATTGCATTTCTGGTAGCATTAACAAACTAAAACATCTAGTAATTAAATGAAGCCCTGAACAGCTTCATTTAATTGGGATTAACTACTTCTTAGATGTTGATATGCTCTTCCAATTCTGTCAAAGGCATATTTATAAACAATTTATTTCAACTGTGGGATTAAATCACAAATAAATCTATATATGATGGCTCACGAGTGTCTGTCTCTTTGTACACCTGTCATGAAAATATATAGGTCCTTGATCACAGGCAATGGAAAAATCTTAAAATCCACAATCTCCATTTTGATTGAGCTGCCATTTTACCTGTTTCATCTAATTTTAGCTTCACCTACCCAGCCACCCCCAAATGCAAGAATAAGTGGGATAATAATCATTTGTTCAGTCTTATGAGAGGCTTCCCAGATATTGAGAAGATGAACAAGTCCAGTGATTGGATAAAAATTCCTTTTGAAAACTGTGGATCTCAATTCTTTGTTTTTAACATTGAACAAAAACCTAACTGAGTGGTTAGCTGATGAGCATTAACAATTTTAAAAGACGGATCACTAGCTGACTTTTAGCATGTAAGTTGGAAGGAATTCAAAGAGTTTACTAGCATTATCAATAACATGAGCCCCTCCATTTTCATCTACCTATTTATGTGAACAAGTTTTCTCAGGGCTTTACATCTATAAAAACAAGAATATGAGTCTGGAATTGATATGGAGCCCTCCTTCATTTATTAATATTTATACATGGATACTTGGCCTCATTAAATCCAGCTTCACATATTTCATTGAGACACATTTCGATGCCCATTTTATTTTCCCTGTTTAATAAGTTTGATTCAAATGGGTGATGTTTTGTGCTCCTTTGCTGAATTGTGCTCCACTAATGATTATAATGAAAATTTAATCCAGATGACTCAGAGCATTAGATTATAGGAAAATGAAACTTCCCCCTACATTTCCATGTATCTACTGACTGCCAAGTATCAACCACTTAGTCCTCAAGCCACCTTCAGGAAGTTACATGGCCTCTCTGAATCTCGTTGCTTTTCTTTTTAATCTTCAAAATAGGGTTAATAGTATATTACCCATAAATTTGTCATTGAAATTAAAGGCGTTATATATTTTGTGGGAGAAATGGAATGAAATTCAAGTTCAAGGAGTAAAAGGTATGATGTAAAATTTCTGATTTATTTACCTAATGGTAAATAAGAAAGGTTTATTTTTATATTTTTAAATATGGATGTTGTTGGGTATTGAATTACTAAGGCATTTATATTCTACTGGATACATTTAAAAGCGTGACTGAAGGTAAAATGTCAATATTTAAAATACGCTACGAATTACATCTTTTATAACTCTTTATGACGAAAAATTTTATTTGTCAAGTAAATGTTCTGGTATAGTTTTTTTTTTTTTAGCTTTTTTTCGGTCTTTTTTATACGAGAAGTGGTAGGTTTTTACGGAAAAATCATGACGAAATACACGGTTCTCAGATACCCCCCTCCCTTATTAACATTTTGCATTAGTGTAGTGCCTTTATTACAATTGATGAGAGAATATTATTTTAATTGTACTATTTAGTTCTTTAAAATTATTTTAGATATATGAGTATCTTAGACGACCACTGTTTAAGAGAAGGGTTTATCTAAAGATAGTTGACTAAATGGAGTCTGCATAGTCTCGGTAGGAAAGTAATAAAGGCATTTCATTTATATTCGGCCTTCGCCCTGCAGTGAACAGAATTGAATTGAACCCACCCTCTTTCGCGTTCTTCCATTTCACGAAACATGTAGTAGCCTCTTGTCGCCAACAGGTGGCCCCGGGGGCGTGCTGCCTGAGCACGCCTCTCCTTACCGTTTTGGTATCTCACGGCTTCCGTAGGGCTTCGAACAAGATGGCAGCCTCCGAGACGGTTAGGTTACGGCTTCAATTTGACTACCCACCGCCAGCTGCTCCGCACTGCACGGTCTTTTGGCTTCTGGTCGACTTAAACAGATGCCGAGTAGTTACCGATCTCATTAGTCTCGTACGCCAACGGTTCGGCTTCAGTTCTGGGGCCTTCCTAGGGCTCTACCTGGATGGGGGGCTTCTGCCCCCTACCGAGAGCGCGCGCCTGGTGCGAGACAACGACTGCCTTAGGTGCGCGGCGGGGTTTGGGGGTGGGAGGTGGCCCCGGACGCGTGGACCTGGGGGAAGGGGGCGTTCAGGTACCTGGAGACCGTGAGGGAATGGGGGTTGGGGGACTCTAGAAGCGTCTGAAGTCCAGCTAAAAATGCAGATTCGTGGACCCCTGAGACTCTGATTGGTGCAATCAGGTGTGGGTGTCCAGGAATCTACATATTAAGGAGCATCCCTCGCGGGGTGCTTCTGAGACAGGGGGTTTGTGGACCAAACTTTCAGGCTTTGAAAGTTTAAGGGCAGGGCCCGTGCCTGGATTGGGTAAGCTTTTACTAAGGTAAACAGTGGGTTACGATCACACGGTGCCGGTGTGCCTGAGACCTGGCCTTCCCCTTAGCGGATCTCGGAGTCGGGTGCTGGAGACCCAGACAAACTCATGTTTCCTTCGTTACGCGCAGGGTGCCCAGCCTTAGTCTACCCGCAATATCCCCTAAGCTTGTTGTTCTGTGTCACTCGGGTGTTTCGGTGCGTCGCTCAAATAGGTGCTTGGGTTCTCTTGGATTGTGAATTGGGAGAACATAAGATACTTGTAAATGTGCCTTTGGACTTTTTGTAAAATGTTTCTGAGGTGCATAACAGGAGCAGTTGTAGTATGGATTATCCATGTGTGGTTGATTTGTCTCAATAAAATGATGAGATGTGATCATTCCAGTTTAGATCCATAGTTTAGACTCATTTGAGATTTTTTTTTTTTAATGCTAACGCTGCATTGAATTAATTCCAGAGTTGTGGACCAGCCCGCTTCCTTTTGCATGCTACTCAGTGTTTCTTTCCCCAGAGCATGTCAGGATCCTAAGGTTCCTTTAGAATATCGGATCATTTAATTAGAAACAATTACTATGTCTTTGAGTCTCTCTTTCTCTCTCATTCTCTTTTAAATCAGCAACACTATGATTTATTAATCGTCATCTGTTTCTAATGACAATTTAAAATAGTCTAAATTTCAAAAAGAGTTTTTGTTTTTTTAATTAAATGTGAAGTTTAGAGTACCATTCTCTCTGCTACTCAGGGACTATTTAAATACTACGGTTTAAGGACTCTGTCACCTCCTATTAAGTTTGCTTTGTGAACTGTCCCCCTGCCTGATGAATGAATAACTTACCACTAGCTAACTATAGTTATTTTTCAATTAATGAATCATCTGGGATTTATACTCTTTATAATGAAGCTAAAAATGTGAAAAACAAACCATGCGTGGGAGACCCAGGTTTCATTCCTGGCCCATGTACCCCAAGCTGTCATAAATAATAAATACAGCAAAATAGCAGGCAGAATCCTTACTAAATGCTTCAGATGCACAATTGCATATCGCCCAGAAATAATGCTGCTGCTGGCTTCAGTGGTGAGTGGAGCAGCCCTTAGGAAAAAAACTGAATTTGGAAAAAATTTGTTTGTTTTTGTTGTTTCACACCCTCAACCATTTTCTTCTGGTTTCCCCTACACAAGCTCACTTATTTCAGGGCCACAGAAGAAAGCATATTCTGTTCTCAAGGTACTTAATGCTGTTGGAGTAAACCAAACTGATCAGTTTCATGCCTTTGTATATATCTTGTGTGATGCAAGCAATAAGTCTGAAAATTAGTTGAGAAAGAAGAGATCAGGGTGAAATGAAAATGGTCAAGGAATTCAGCAGTATCTTGAAGGATGAGGAGGAAGTTTATGGTGAAAGCACAATCGTGGAGGCAAGAGCTAGCTTGGTTTGGTAAAGAGATGAGTGTGACTAGCAGAAGGATTCTGTTGGAAGTACTGGGGGTATTAAAAGAAGTTTATTTTAGGAAATGGTACAAGATGATAGGAATCCTTCATTTTTAGCCTGAGATACTAGATTTGTTGCAGAATTTTGAGTTTAGAGGTTAAATAGGCATTGTTGTACTTGCATACCACTGCCAGTCTCCACAGCCCATTCTATTAGGCTCCTGGAATCTGACTTCGACTGCTCCCAGGATGTTGACTGAAAGTGGTCTCCAACTCTCCTGGAAGAAGGAGATGCTCCCATTTGCTTGGATCCCCCTGAACAGGTGTTCTCATAGTGGTGTGTGTGGTTGGCTGCACCTATTTGTTTGAAGATTGACCAGGTAGAATGGAGCTCACTCCGTAAGGAAACATAGTGCATTCTCTCCTGCATTCTGTTTTGACTCTCGGTGGCATTTGATGCTTGATTAAATAATAGAGATGTGTTCTTATTTCATGTTGCTCTAAGGAGTGGCCCCTTGGATAACTTTGGATACCCATTGAAATGTCTATGGGGGCTTTTGTCCTCCAGGCTGAGGATAATTTGGTTTCCTTGTGTGTCAGAGAACATAGTTTCCATTAAAATTGCCCAACTGTGTGCAGCTGTAGGTTTCTTGAGACGAAATATTATTTCGCAGTATGCTAATGGTTTCTAGGGTATCAAATATTGAGATCTACTCCAAGCCCATGTTGATCTAAAGCCTATAGGCAATAAACAGAGACCAATAAAGTATATGTACAAATATATATATATATATGCACATATACACTTACCCTTTTTAAATACAGATGTCATTGTAACATACATATTGCTCTGTACCTTGCTTTTTTAGGTAACATGGGTATCTTTAATTTCAGTATATAAAGTCTGTGTGGTGCATCATTCCTTTTAAGTGCCACAGAGTACTCCTTTGTGTGACCATGTCATAATTTATTTAACCAGTCCTTTTATTAATGAACATTTTTTTCTCTTCCTTTTCCACTATTACTCACTGCTGCTCCTTGGCCAAAGAGAGGGTACATTTTAAAATTTGATAGGTACTGCTTAAATAGGTCTGTACATATACCAACAATATGTGAGTTTCCTTTGTTCATTATGTGAGAGATAGGAGAGCAGAGTGATTAAGAGCTCAGGGTCTGGAGTCCGAATTCCTGCTCTACAATCTTATCTGTATGTCCTTGGTCAAGTAACTTGACCTCTCTGAAGGTGATAATGGAGGCCACTGTGAGCAGCAGCTGAGCAGAGGCAGCAGGGAATAAGTGGGACCCAGAGAGAGTTCAGGACCCCCTTCTACCCTCCTTGTTGAATTTCACCTCCATTTGATGTGACAGTTTTATTAAAAACCCACCAATTCCTGCCCTCAGAGCACCAACATTAATTGTATAGATAAAAATTAGAGCTAATGTTTGGAAAGCACTTGTTCTTAAGTCAGGTACTTTTCTAGGTATATAACAGCTCATTTGAATACTATAATAATCATTATTCCTATTTTACAGATGAGAAAAGCAGAGGCAATTAATTTTTTAAAAAAACTTAAGTGGCAGAAGAAGGATTTGAACTGAGGAATCACCTTGGCTTCAGACGGTGGGGGTATTAGGTGGGACAGATGGGCATCAAGCATTTGCATGCCATGGCGCCAAAATCACTGGCTAGTATGACATCTCCTTGCCTGGGGCTTGACACAGTTTGTTCCAGGAACACTTAGGGACAGGCTAGCAGAGAAGACCCCCAGCCTGTGGGCCAGCGAACAGTCAGGGCAGTCCTCAGAGATGCCCACCTGGGGCTTCCTGGAGTTGGATGGTTAGATGACTTCCTGTGAAGCACAGATTGGTTCTCAGGAGTCCCAGTGAGGAGCCTGTGGTGGGGTCCTGGAGCAGGATTTTCAGGGCTGATTGACTTTGGCATCAACCAGTCAGATCAGAAGCTGGCTAGAAATGCTCGAGCAAGATTCTTGAAACGGCTACACTGGGCGAGGTGTTACCTAACCTTTTAGTACCACGAAGCAGGAAGGTCCTAGGAGAGGAGCCAAGCTGAGAGTGGGTGCCACTCCAAGTTCAGAGAATGAACTTTACCAACTTATTAGAGAAGCATTACAGTGAATGTGGATAGAGCACATAATATAGAGTGAAAACAACTTGCAGGAGAGCTCTTGAAGTATATCATTTATATAAAATTATAGCACATACAAAATAGTACTTTATACTGCCCAGATATAATACCTATGTGATAAAGATATAAAGGAATTAATGGATATAATGGACACAAATTCAGGGTTTTATTTCTTAAATTGGGTATAGTTTACACAGCTAGCTGTTCATTATAATTTTCTTCCTCCTTTTTTGTCTACTTAAATATTGCTAAATAAAATGAAATCACCACAGTGAATACCTTTGTACAAACATGTGCATGATTGTATGATAAAAGCCTAGATGTGAAATTGTAGATTTAAAGGGAATAGTTGCATTGTGATCAAACTACCAAATTTGCCCTGCAGAGAGTTTGAATGAGAAGTGGAGGGTCTGTTTTAAAAGTTTATTGTAATCAAATCTCTCATTGTTAATTGTCCACGTGTTTTATCCATTCACTTCTGTTTGTAAAAGAATAACTAGGTACCTTGTCTGATCCAGGTAGAGAATTGAAGAACATTTCCAAGGAAAGTGTACCCTGAAAGCAACAGTAACCAAGCAGATCCAGGCAAACCATTTCTTGTCTCTGGATGGCATTCTGACTTTCTTACTCTCAGTGTTAATGTTTCATTGTGAAATTATTGTTCTTTTTGGGAAGAGCTGGTAGTGAGGCTGCAATGATTACAGATTATGCCTTCATGCCAAGCATCCACAAGTCCATGGTCATAAGAATGGGTAAGATGATGCTAGGGGCTGACCTAGAAAGCAGGATGGTGTGCAAGCGCCTGTGAAAGGCATAAACCACAGTGACTGAACAGTAAGTCTTATAACCATTTACGGAGATTGATGGAAAGCTGGGTCTCAATCGGTATTCCCAGAATTGAAACTTCAATCATAGCACTGCTACAAGTAAAAACAAATTGATCAGGAATGTCAGAGAACAGCAACGTTCTGGAAGTTCCCCTGTAGTTCTTAGATTCACCGGTTGTCAACCTAGCTTTTGCAAATTTAAAAATTGCTTCCTTGTTTCTAGGTGCTGAAGTCCACAGCTGGGAGTAGAGGATAATGTGTATCCTACAGCTTGAACCTTTGATCTTTCAGGACTTTTTCTCTATATAACCTTCTCTAGATATCAGTAGCTCTTACTTTGTCTTGATCAATATGGGTCTGTGTATATTTCTATATTCTAAAGAATTGAGGGTTTTGTTTTTTTTTTGGACACCACAATAAAGTAAAGCTACAGGATTATTGTGTTTTAAAAAGTTCAAAGTATGCTTAAAGTATGTGTTTTTATCATTCACCAATTATACTTTATTTTAAAATATGATTATATCTTTCCCTGGTTGCTAAAAAATTGGTGAAATATATAGCTGGTCATAAATACAGCCTAAATATAATGTATCCTCTCAGCAGGCTTTTTTGAGTACCCACTGTGTGCCCGACGTTAGGAACATTCTCTTGACCTTTGTTTATTGGACTGCGCATGTTAGGGTTAGCCGTTGCCAGTTCATGGAAGAACAGAATTGCTTTCCTATAGTGAAATATTTTTGAATGAATTATCATGGAATTTTATGGATCGCTGTCACTACGTCAGAGAACATAAATTGTTTAGTGTTGTCCTAAATTTAAACAAAATAAAAATAAAATCTGGTTTTTGAAAAATCAGCCCATAGTCCAGAACAAAAATGGATATTCAGCATTATCACCTTTTGGGACAGGCAATATAATGTACTGGAAAAATTATGAGCTTTGATGTTAGAAAAAATTAAGGTTTTAATCCCATTTCTGCTACTAATTAGCTGTGGCTCTTGGGCAAATTATTTGTCGGAACTATAATTTTGCATTCTAGAAAATGAAGGACACCTACTTCATGGTGGTGTTTAGGTGAGAGAAAATGGTTGGGATGCAGGAGATATTCAATAAATAAAACCAGTCATCTGAAAGTAGATTATAAATGTCAAATTAGTCATTTTGTCAAAAAGAGCCTTTTTTCTTTAGGGAGTTGGCATTTTTTCATTGACGAATGATAGTGATAATTTGCAAAGTCATCTTAGTATATAGAACTACATTCTGGTGACATGCTTATGAGTTAACTCACTGTAGCTTTCTGTTTTTCTCTTGACAGAGTTAAGTTAGAAGAGAGAGCAGTTGCCGAGAATTCTGCAGTAGTCACTAATGGTGATGGTACACATTTAATACCTCGAAAAGCAAAGAAGCGGACGCTTAAGTTTGAGGAGGAAGAAGCTGAGCTAGGTTACAAGTATTCAAAGAAGCAATGGAAAAGGCAAGAAAGCAATAATGAGAAGACCGTGAATCTGGAACCAAAAGTTGCCACAGATCAGAATGTGAGGAAAAAAAACAAGAAGAAAAATAAAGCAGTATGTGGTGTAATGGATGAGGAGGAGGAGGAGGAGGAGACCAAAAGAAAATCACCAAAGAAAAAGGAGAAATGTGAATATAAAAAACAGACAAAGAACCCCAAGTTTCCTAAAGCACAGACAGCAAAAGAGTGGACCATTCAGAGCTGTAGTACTCCAAAAGGTTCTCCTGGAAGAAATAACCTAGTTAAAGATAAAAAGAAAGATGGTGGAGGCATTTGTGCAAAAGGTAGCCCCAGGTCCTGCTCAGAGTCAGAGTCTTCTAATGAATCAACCAGTGATGAGCTCAGCAATGTCACATTGGAGGTCAATAAATCCTCTGAGAAAATATCATCTGAGCTATCAAAGGAAGGATCCTGTCTGAAAAACACACCTGTGAACAAACTCTCTGCAAAAACTGGCTTTAACCATACCGCCGCTAAGGGCAAGACAAAGAAAGCATCATCTTCTAGTTCAGACTCCAGTTCAGAGTCAGATGAACAGTGCATGATATCCAAGAGCACGGCGGTGTATGCGGCAGGTTCCTTAAAGACCACAGGCCTCTCTGCCGGGAATGGTTGTCCAGGACCAGGGCAGTCCTCACAGACTCCGAGTGCCTCCGGATGGAAACACTCGGACCCAAATAGTGGCAGACAGGCTCCTGGTCCTCCTCCCAACTTGTCTGTCCCCACCGGTTTGGGAAGAGGATGGGGTAGAGGAGAGGACCTTCTTTCTTGGAAGGGAGCCAGGGGACGGGGAATGCGGGGTAGAGGACGAGGACGAGGTCAAACAATTCCTTGTGTTTTAAACAGAAACAGTGACTATCAAAAGCAGCAGCAATTAAATGAATTGCTAACAAATTCATCTACTATTATTCAGGTAAGTAGTATTGTGAATTTACCTCTCACCTTCTCCACATAGTGTGCCTGGAGTTGGTATCATGGGTTCAGAGTTTCTCACCAGCCCTAAGTCATTGGCTAATGAACTAACACTCTTTTTCAGAATCCAGTAGAGATACACAAGAAGGACTACAGTATGTTACCGTTATTAGCAGCTGCCCCTCAAGTTGGAGAAAAGATTGCATTTAAGGTATATTTAAAAAGAATAACTGCAACAAAAAAGGTTAATTTAGCCTCCAAATAAACTGACTTAATAGATCAAGTTAATATATCTATAAAAACTCTTCCTCCTGGACTGTGCAACCCAAACAATGAACACTAATGTAAACTATGGTTAATATTACAATTATAAAAATGTTCTTTCACGAATTGTAACAAATGTACCACACCAAAGCAAGGTGTTTAATAATAGAGTGGTGTATGGCAACACTATTTTGTGCATGGTTTTTCTCTAAACCTACAACTTCTCTTAAAAAAAAACCTCTTCTTCCTGGAATTCCAGCTTTGCCGCAGGTTCATATTAGGGACTCCAGAGTGGTGGAGGTGGGCACCCCAATACTACACATTTACTCGAGAGTGTGATAGAGGAGCTATGGGAATGTGTGAGTTTGATTTGTATATTTATGTTTTTTCCTGCTTTTTAGCTTTTAGAACTAACATCCGATTACTCTCCTGATGTCTCTGAGTACAAGGTAAGGCTGATTATTTAAAAACAATCAGTTGTCAGTATATTCAGTTGTCAGTATTTTTAAAAAGATAAATCATATTTAATTCTGCTTTTATGGATAATATAGATTATTTGAATAATGATATCAAAGTTGAAAATGTAAGCTCTTTAGTAGCAGAAAAGTATAGAATGAAAATGATGAACTCAATTTTCTTAGTCACTGTTTTCTAACCAGCTTAAACATACAAACTTACCTGAGTACTCTCTCTCCCACTGTCCTAAACTCTGAAAGGCAATAAATTGCTGTCAGCGAGAAAATATAATAGTTTTTAACATAGGAATCTATTTTATGTAGTTGTGAATTACTACTGGTTATTATGGTCTAATATGGTTTCCTTTGAAGTATCAGTTCATCAGAGGTAATTCACAAAGGCCATCCTTGAAATTTACTCACTTAATATCTCTAAGGGAGTTCAGATTGGCCAGTGAGCATTATCTCAGTTTAGTAAAAACTTGACACAGTCAATGGGATCACAAATTATTTTCCCTTCTCTTTTTTGCCCATGGAGAATTTTGTTGAAATTCTCGTAAAATGCCTATTTACTTATTTTGGTGCTAATTTGCAGAATGTAAGTCCATTTTGAAAAATGAAAATTGGGGGCCACGGTGACTCAGCAGGCAGAGTTCTCGCCTGCCATGCCAGAGACCTGGGTTCGATTCCTGGTGCCTGCCCATGTGGAAAAAAAAACAAAACTATTTGAAAGTTAAAAAAGACACATGTATCTTTAAAAAAAAAATAATTGGCTATATTAATATTATAATATAGATAAGTACCAGTACATTTTATTGATTGATGCCATAGAAGACTTAAAATCTTGATAAGAGCCTTCCCTCAAAAGCAGGCTGTAGGATAAATCAATTAGTTCAGGGATCTGGTTGGTTAGTTCTAGGTAATGGGTGTATTATTGTATTTTTTACCTTTTTTGCCATTTACTATCTTCTATGAAGGAGGTGACCCTAAACCAGGACACTTGAGAGTAAAAATGTGTGCTACTAATTACTCTGGGAGGAAAAATGTAAATGGACCTGTTTTGGGTAAACCAGTTTGTTTTGTCACTCTGCTATCTATACTAATTTAATGTTGTGATACATGAAGGAATGGAAATCAACACTTAGCTGATAACATCCCACCACCTGTACATGTTGTAATTCTAGAGGATACTGATTTTTTTAAAGTGCATATTAAATGGGTATTGTTCATCATGGTAATTACCTTGGAAAGCTGTTTGCTTACTTTGGTTCTCAGTGTTTTATGAACTTTTTTGAAATTGCTTTCAAAACAATTTTGAGAATGAAAATAAATCCCACTTTTTGGCCTCAAGTGCTGTTATCCAGCTTGATCACCTGCTTTACTTATTAAATTTGTCTCTAAAAGTCACATCTGTGCTCAAAGAATGTGGTCTACCTGGCGCCTCACCCCTATTGAGTCTGGTCTAAAAGATTGTTGATTGTGCTCAGAAATCCTGGGGAGAAGCAGTAGAAATTGATGTTCTGGGGTTGGCTTCAACACATGCCCACACAGGCCGTCTGTCTTACCATAGCCCACAGGCACGGGGCAGGGCATCCTCCTGATGCATTAGGAAGCAGCTCCCAGGCCAGAGACCTGGGAGAAGTGAGTTGGACCTTATTAATGAAAAAGTGCCTTCTTCTTCCTGCTTGGGGGTTGTGATCACACTTTTTTTTTTTTCATGGGCAGGCACTGGGTATCGAACCCGGGTCCTCTGGCATGGCAGGCAAGCATTCTTGCCCGCTGAGCCACCATGGCCCACTTTTTTTTTTTTTTTTTTTAACTATTTTATTATATAGTATAACATATATACAAAGCAAAGAAATAAAAAAAAAAACAATAGTTTTCAAAGCACTCTTCAGCAAGTAGTTACAGAACAGATCCCAGAGTTTGTCATGGGCTACTATACTATCCTCTCAGATTTTTCCTTCTAGCTGCTTCAGAATATAGGAGGCTAGAAGGCTTAAATATTTTTTTATCATCACAATCGACTTTTTTTCCCCTTCTTTTTTTTTTGTGAAAATATAACATACATACAAAAAAGCAATAAATTTGAAAGCGCAGCACCACAATTAGTTATAGAACGTATTTCAGAGTTTGGCAGGGGTTACAGTTCCACAATTTTGGGTTTTTACTTCTGGCAGCTCTAGAAGACTAAAGGAGATATCATTTTAATGATTCAGCATTCATATTCATATGTTAAATCCTATCTTCACTGTATAGCATGATCACGCTTTTTAAAGAGTTCAAACAGCATCATGAACCAAAGAAGCTCCATTGCAGTATGTGCAGCCTCTCCCAGTAGAGACTGTGATAGTTCTCAAATGAATACTTCACCCTGGCACGGTTTTCCTCCTCCTTTCCTCTGTTCGGGTTCCCAGTATACTCTGTCTTTGAGTCTGTCAGGTCACTGTCTGCCATTTATGATGTAAATCAATCAGTTTTGCCTCTGGGGAGAATTTTGTATATTTCAGTTGAGTATTTATCAGTCCATATGTTTTTTTTTTGTTTTTTTTTTTGCTTGGGCAGGCACCGGAAACCAAACCCTGGTCTCCAGCCTGGCAGGCGAGACATCTGCCTGCTGAGCCACCGTGGCCCACTCAGTCCATATGTTTTCTGTTTACCCTATCTGTTGATTTGTTTTTTAGCTTAGAAAATTGAGCTAAAGTTCACATTAAAAATTTGACATTTTAAAGTGTGAAATTCAGTATATTCACAGTGTTTAACATGTTGATTTTTGACTTGGACTTTTATTTTTGAAAGGAAGGAAAAATATTAAGCCACAATCCAGAGACCCAGCAAGTAGATATAGAAATTCTGTCATCTTTACCTGGTGAGTATTTTAGAATAGAATTTGAAAATATAAACTCTTTATAGCCACAGTGGTTTTGAAACAGCTTTCATACCCAGGAGAAGCTCTCTTCATTGGCCTCCACTTCATGGGTCTTCAGGATGAACTGATGCTCTCCACTCTGTCTGCCACTGCAGAGAGACCTGTGTACCATGGCTCCCACTAGTTGAGTTCGATGTCTGCCACTAGTCCTGTTGGATTTGTTTTCAGAGCACATAGGCCAGTTGTTCTTATTACTGTAATTATGTAATTTCATTAAAAATTTTATAAACTGATGGAAGCTAATTGCAAAAAGAATTATCTGTGAAACCCAAGATGAATCCTGACTTAGGAGCAGTACTAAAAAAATTCCTGTTAAATTATATGTGAGCTGGTCAGTTGTAAAAGGGAGAAATTCTGTAAAAATATAGGAAGATTCTACACTCAGTTTGCCTTGCAAGTTTCTGCATTCTTGGATCACTTTAAAAAACCAACACTGGAAATTGTGGAAATTGCAGACAGTACAATAGGGGCATGTTTTATAAAGGAAAGAGAATTCTAAATCAGTGGACTCATAGACTTAGCCCTATTTCAGAAGATTTGCAAATGAATCTACTTTTGTCTGGTAAGTGAAAATAAAATGTCTAAAGTGTGTGTATATACACTCACACATACATTATTATTTTAAATGGTTCTCTGCTTTATCCCTCATTACCCCATCCATTATTAGTTCTGAAAGCCTGGAATAAAAAGGCTTTTATTGTATATGGCTTAACTTAAACAGTTATATCTGTTTTAGGGATCCTTAGCCAGAGAGCACAAAGATTTCTCTTTCTTTGGCAGACCCTAAAAAAATTGTTCTCTGTTTCTTTTTACATATAGTAGTGAGTAAAAGATTCAAAATTCCAGTAGACAGTAATCAGTCAAAAGAGTTTTTCAACAGAATCCCTTTATGATATTAATTAAATGAGTAGGTATAATTTACTCTGATTTTCCAGCTTTCTTCTGTTAGGTTTCATTTGTAGAAATCCCCTTTCTTAGAAATGGTTCATGGACAGAAAAGTTCATCCAGTGTCAAGCTCTGAGGATACACTCTAAGCCCTGCTTGTTAGGGTGATAACATCCAGTTAGAACTTTCCTTATTTGGGGCACCAAAAATAGGCTTTATCTGTCTCTAATAGAAATACAGGTAATCTTGCTTTACGTGGTTCACATGTACATGAATTTCAGTTATCAAAGTTTAGTTAAATAACACTGTTCCCTCAACAATCTGATTCAAATTTCAGTTACCATGCTATGTTAACTGTAATTACACAAAGTATTGCTAGCTTTTCAGCCCAAAATCACTACATAAATAACACAGGTGTGTCATGACAATCATATTCCTTCTTTCAGAGTCTGTCCATGACTGGTCACTGTTCTTCGTTTCACACACAGACAACATAGTGTGAAGTTGCCTTGTTACTGCTCAGTGATGATCCCTATGACATTTACAAAAATAGATATTTTAAAGAGGGATTTGGTCAACGAAAGAGCACAGCACAGAAACAAGAAGTATAATTCTGGAAATGAAATTTGAATCAAATGTAAACGGTTTTATGGAATAAATAGCTAACTGTGGGAATGTTGACACTGCTGTTTATTTGGATGTACTGACATAAATGACAAAAGTGGTTGTGATGAAAAGAATGAAGATGCCCCAGAAGAAGCAACACCAGCAAAAAAACTTTACATTAAAGAAACTCTCAGAGAGATTTCACAACATTAAAAGTGCCAAGGATAAAATGTTAGAAGGTGATCCAAGCCTAGAGAGGAGTAGTGAAATTGTCCTTTCTATGAGAATTTTCAGTTCTCCAAGGCATAGAAAAGATGCTCCCTCTGTATTGTAAGTTATTTGAGGAGAAGGCACACACTGTTCAATCTACCTTGATAAGTTTCTTACAAAGAAATAAAATACCTTAATGCTCAATGTTTTTAGTGTTTTAAATTAGTGTATTGTGTAAATACTAGTTTTACTATTTTTTTCATTTCCTTTAACAGTAGGAGTTTTTAATGTTTTGACAAATTTTTAAAGATCCATTGAACAGTAATAAAAATGCTGTTTTAAATAAACAGTAATTTTTTCCCACTAATTATTAGGATTACTTTGCACAATTTCAGTTCACTTGGTCATTTTTATGGTCCTGTACTATCTTGCAAAGCGAGGACTGCCTTATTACCAAATAGGAAGCATAATGTTTGAGGATAGAGCAAGATAGTTTTGCAGAACATTTCATGTTTCCTTCCTTGTTGAAACATATGATTTATCTTTTGGGATTAAAGCAGCTGAGACCATGTGATTCTATTTTCTGGGAGTACTAGTTAGTGACAATTGATCAAGCCCACTTCTTTGAAGAAAAGATTGCCTTTAACAAATGTCTAAGAAGCCCCCTCTGCTCAGGCAGGGTTTTCTATGGATCACCTGGCACTGAGCACTCCATACTTTCTTGTACACACCCATCCTTCACATCAATTGACAATTTATATTTGTTTTTATAATAATATAAGTTCCTGTGGAGGAATATTTTAATTACTGGGAAATGTCTTATTCTCTCTCTTCCTAACCTTCTGATTTCAGCCATGAAAGAACCTGGGAAATTTGATTTGGTTTATCACAATGAAAATGGAACTGAGGTAGTAGAGTACGCTGTCACACAGGAGAGAAAGGTAGGTGGATTTTTTTTTTTGGAACTGCTTGGTCATACAACTCTTTTCACTGATTACTAGTAGTCTGGAGGTAATGTGGACTGAACTCCTATATTTAGGTCTATAAAGAATCTAGATCCTGAGGCACTGTGGCCTCCTGTGGAGTGGCACTAACAGTGTCAGTGTCAAATTTAGGCACTATCTTTGATCTCAAAGAGCTTATGTGATATGGTATGCAAATTAACAGATATTTGTTTAAGAGTACAGAATTGGGTGGGCAGCTGTGGCTCAGTGGCAGGGTTCTCGCCTGCCATGCTGGAGACCTGGGTTCGATTGCTCGTGCTTGCCCATATTAAAAAAAAAGTACGGAATTGCTTAAAATAGTTACAGAATTTTTATAGGCTCTAATATGAAAAAGTAGCATATTTTCATAAATTTTAATAGAAGTATGCATTCAGAAAATTGCATATATCATGAGTGTACAGTTGAACAATTTTTACAAATGAATATACTTATATAACCAGCACCCAAGACAAGAAGTAGAACACTTAGCAGCTCCCCAGAAGCCTCACTCATTTCCCCTTGCAGTCACTACCACCCCTCAAATGTTACCACTATTCTGACTTAATAATTTTGAAGAATAACCTAAAGTGACAATTCTGTCCTTTAACTTTGTTTAAATCCTTGAATTACCATCATTGAAAATACGTGGTTTAGGCAGTTTAGGCATCCCAGATTGTCAGGGTTGCTGATGATGGCTGACTTGTCAGGCTCTGCTAGCATTAAAGTAAATGGAATTTTTATTTAAGAAAATGCTTTCTCCTAAGGTATTTATATTTGAAATGTGATAGGCATTATTCTGTAAGTTTCAGTACTTCAAATTCACATTTCATCTAAAATATAAACTGTGGTAATCCTAACTAGAGTGTATGTTTTGCTTTGTCTTTCGGATAGATGATCCTCATAGAGATTTACTCCAAATCTGGTAGGATCAGTAGATTTGACCCAGTCTTTTGTACTTCTTTATCTGCGATATATGTATTGCAGTATATATACCCAGTTCCTTTTTGGTTGAAATGCATTCCTGGAAACTGTATTGGAAAATTGGACCTTGGAGGCTTTCTTCTCTATAACCTAATAAATGAGACCTGAAATAGAATACAAAGGTTGTAATTACCTTTTTTTGATACTAACTGGCCCTTATTCATCCGTGCAGTCAGGTGGTATAGTTTTCTTTTTCTGGCTAAAATGTGAATTGCCTCCTGTTTTGCTTTTGTTTTTTAACTTTTTAACTTTTTAATATAGTATATATACAAAGCAAAGAAAGAAAAGAGGAATAATATTCAGAGCACTCTTCAACAAGTAGTTACAGGACAGATCCCAGAGTTTGTCATGGGCTACCATTCTGTCATCGCACATTTTTCTTTCTAGCTGCTCCGGAATACAGGAGGAAATGCCTCCTGTTTTTAGGCAGCATAGGATATAAGAACTACAGACTGCATAAAATGGTATCAACAGCTTAGTGATAACCTATCTGGGCCACATCTGTCTCCCAAGAGGTATGCAGGCCATCTGTCTACTTGGAGCTTGTTGGGGCAAATCCTACTGATCATCTTGCAACCAGCTACCTCCTACCCCCATCGCCTGTTCTAAATTAAAAAAAGAGATGAGATGTTATATAAAATTTAGCTGCAGTCTAGGTAAATGCATTCTTATACCCTAACTGAACTCAATTTACTGGGAATCAAATAATTCCAGTTCTTCAAACATTCTGCACAAATGGAAATTTACTTGATTAAAGATTTTAACTTACTTAAACCTTTATTGTTCTCAAAATGAAGTCTCTAAATTTGAGTGTTTTGCCTTTTTCCTCAGATCACTGTACTTTGGAGAGAATTGATTGACCCAAGATTGATTATTGATTCTCCGAATAATAACACATCAAATACATAACTTGCCTGAGTATGAGCTTTCCACCTCATAGTTTATAAATGTCTGTTTGTGAAAGTGACTATATCTGAACTTTTTTAAAAACAAAACAAAGATTTGAAAGTTGTGTGCCCTTTTGTTATCTTCACTTTACTGCGTAGGATAAAGATCTACCTCATCATTTAAAATAACATAGGTATTGGTTTTTTAGAATTTTTTTTTCTTTCAGTTTCAGTTACAACATTTAAAACATGACATTCCCTGCAGGCTTTGTTACATACCAGTATGTATGGTTTCTTGTCTTTTATTTTTTTGACCATCAAGTAGCAACCGTCAGTAGGAGTTTATAATACCAAGTACAAGACAGTGCTGTATATCTTGTCTTAATAAGCTTTATTAAGTAACGTTTTAAACATTAACGCATGTTAAATGACATAATTTTTTAACATTTAAGTTCCATTAAATGTGGAACATCTTGTAAATTGTAAGTATTTTATATTTGCAGTTGTCAAGAGTTAACTAATGATAGTTGGGTTTGTTACAGGCAATTTGAGTCAAAAGGAATCCTTTCACATTTTTCTCAACTTTAAAATAAGGATTCTCAGGGCCTTTTGTAGAACATGGACGTAAGACCTCATGTGGGTGCCTGGGGAAGAACTGGCACTTCACTTGGGTGAGTGGTTTTCTGTGAACTTCAACCCAGGGAATGTGTCATCTTGCCACAAGATCCCAAGCACCTGGATGAGTGTGCTGGAGTGAGGATCTTGAACAGAGACTTTCTTTTCTGTTCTTATTTGACACAGAGCTAAAATTGCTAAATATATACTGTGAAAATTGCTGTCTTTTAACAAAAGATCAAATCCCTTCTTCAGCTTTGCAGATTTTTAAATAAAATCATATTGAACTGAAACTTCCAGGCTGAGTTATCATGTTTAGTTGAGTTTTGCAAATCATTGTCTCATTTAACAGTTTTGCAAGAGATTAGAATTTTTTGTAACAAAATGTTCCTTGACCAAAGAGTGGTCTTCCAGGGTTTAGTCCAATGGAGTTCATCTTATCCAGAAGCCACTGGGCCAACGAAGATGCTGTCTAGTTTTAATCATTGATGTATTTGAGAATGTGGGTTTATTGATTTGTAATGAAAAGTATTATTCCAGAAAGAATGAGATTAATGTGAATGATGAGCTCTTGGGCTGGGGCTCTTGTATAGCACACTTTCCTCCCAGATTTGAAAAGAAAATTAAGATAACCTATAAATACTGACTAGACCAAAAGGAAATGTTGACCTCAGGGTATATTTTCCTCAAATTGTAATTAGGTTATGAGTCATCTTTTTTCCTCTATAGTGATGTTTTTCAAACTATGAGTTGTAGTCCATTAAAAGGGTCATAAAATCAATTTAGTGGGTGGGCAGTGGTGGTTCAGTGGCAGAGTTCTTGCCTGCTATGCCAGAGACCCAGGTTCGATTCCCGGTGCCTGCCCATGTCCAAAAAAAAAAGAATCACTTTAGTGATTTGTGACCAGATTTTTGAAAAATGAAATAAAATTGAAAAGTAAATAACATATCACACCCAGTAAATTTAAGTTTACTTTATGAAACTTTTTCTCATTTACATAATCCCATGTGTGTACTGGATTACCATGTAAAGTATAAATCTGTTTTGTATTGCTTGATATCAGGAATATAATCGCCATGTTACACTGAGACTTGGAAACTCTGAAGTACCATTTACCCCAGGAATGAGAGAAAAGTGGGGGGAAGAGATAAAAACAAAGGTGCTGAGCATGAAGTACATGTCAGACATTAAATCTTTGCCTCCTTGCTCCTAGTCAGGTGGTCTAGAAGCAGGTATTATTCTAGTTGAAGAAAATAGTAAGTACTCAAATGCCAGCTATTATTATTACATGACTAATCTATGGGCTTAAAGTAGTAGCTCATTTAACCTCTCCCAACCCACTGTTGAATAATTTACCAAAGACCACCCAACTAGCAGAGGGAGGGTCTAGTATAACTTCAGCATAGTGTTCTTTCCCCCCAGGATGTGTTGGTGGCTGTTGCTAAAGTGGCTCTATCTTGGCTTTGAGTATAAGCAGTAGTGGGTCACCTGCCCTACATCTCTCCTCTGCTGCCATTATCCTTGGGAACGTGAACTTTCTGGCTAATTCTCTTTCTGCCCCCTCAACAGTTTTGTCCATCTTCAGATTGTCTGCTCACCATTAACTTCTAAACTTTTGCCTTAGCTCTCAGATGTTCAACTCTATATGAAGGACTCTGACCCTGACTTAATCACTCTGATATCCCACTGGATCTTTTTTCCCTTCTTTGAAAACTTCCTGTTCTACGGTACCATCCACGTCACTAGTACGATTGGTCTCCTTTGTTGTCCTCATCTTGATTGCTAACGTAATTACTAACTTCTTAACTCTTTTTTATCCACTCCCAGTCTCCACACTTCTTAAATGATTCTAAAAGGATAACATCACAAAAACTTAACAAGTGGAAGAACTAGCCCACTTGAGATGGCATATATTTTCAACTTCTTTATTTATACCTAAAAAGCAGCTCTTCTAAATGTTCTCCGTAAACTCAGCTTCCTCCCTCCATTTCAATTAGGCAGCCTCTTGCCATTTCACAAAGATTAAGACTGCACCTTTCCTTTATCCCTTCCCTTCACTGTAATAACTGTACTAATTGATTTCTTTTCCTTCCAGTTCACTGTTCTCAGCATTTGGTTGTAAAGCCTGCAGTATCAGTCTAGGTACAGTCAGGAGAGAGAAACCACATAATAATTTTTTTTTTTTTTTTTAACATGGGCAGGCACCGGGAATCGAACCTGGGTCTCTGGCATGGCGGGCGAGCACTCTGCCTACTGAGCCACCATGGCCTACCCATGCCACATAGTAATTTGAACAGAGAAAGTTTAGTATGAAGAATTCCTAACTATGAAGGGATTGGAAGAACAATCCAAGGCTAGTAAGAAATATAGAGAACTCTAAAGAAAATAGAAATATCAACTCTGAGGAGCAACCACTAACTACCTCCGAAGCTGAAATAGAGTACCCAAGGAAGAGCCCCCCACAACCCCTCTCTTATGCTGAGACCTTTTTGGGAGGGTACAGCTGTGGCTCACTGAAGGGCAGAGAAGTCTCTGTGTTGCCATCCTGACAATCCAAATGTTGATATATTTAGTTCTGCAGTGTTAAAAAGTTATATGTGTTAATATTGCCAAATAACTGATATCGTCATAAAAGTCTAAGTATTGGGAAGCCATCAGGCTCACAGTGGGGATAGACATTTTCCAGTATTGATTTTTGCTTAAAAGTGCAGATTTTCTCATTGGCAGCAAATACTGTCGTTTGTTCTGTTTGAAATGACAGGTTCACTTTATTTCATTCAAGAAAATGTCTGCTAGATACCCAAATCTAAATGATCATGGAGTTTTTTTCATCATTCCTTTCAAGTAGAAATGCTGTTCCATGAAAAAAGCAGCCAGTTCAGCTCACAGCTCAAAAAATCAATTACGCAGTCTTTTCCTTGAAGAAAAACAGAAAAGTAGCTTTTCTGGTGCTCATATTTCCCATTTCTTCACACAAAATATTTTAAAAATATGTCTTCAAGGCCCAGTATTTAGTAACAATTTTTACTGCTCCATCAATGGCATTCTTAGATAGATTGGTACCACTGGTTTGATTCATGCTGAGATGCAGTGATTTAACTCCACTGTGGTTTTTTTTTAATTTAATTTAATCTATTTTTTTTGCAATTTCTTAATGTTTTTTTAATTGTGAAATATATATACAAAAAAGCAATAAATTTCTTAAGTACATTTTGATAAGTAGTTACAGAACAGATTCTAAAATTTGGTATGTGTTACAGCTCCACGATTTTTCATTTCTTCTAGCTGCTCCAAGAGACTGGAGACCAGAAGAAATATCAACATAATGATCCAGCAGTCAAATCCTATCTTCTCTGTTATACTCCTCCTTCTCTCGCTCTCTCTCTCTTTTTTTTTTGTGAAAAATAACATATATAGAAAAAAGCAATGAATTTCAACGTACATCACAACAGTTAGTTGTAGAACAGATTTCAGAGTTTGGTATGGGTTACAATTCCACAATTTTAGGTTTTTACTTCTAGCTGCTCTAAGATACTAGAGACTAAAAGAAATATCAATATAACGATTTAGCAATTATACTCATTTGTTAAACCCTACCTTCTCTGTATAACTCAACCATCAAGTTTCATCTTTCTCCCACTCATTGGGGTATTTGAGCTATGCCCATTCTAACTTTTTCTACCACTCTTTGTGTACCTTTATCGTAAATGTCAGCACAGCAAAAACGGCAGATAATGTCTTAGTAGTTTTAACCTCATGGAATCCCTATAAAGAGCCTTGTGGACCTGCGGGAGTCCTCAGACAACACATTGTGAACCGCTGACATAGTGGAAAGAAAATGGGCTTTGAAGTCAGAGGTGGGTCTACAGCAGAGCTGGGTAATGGAAGGTGTGTGTCTTCCTTTGTAAAAGGGCCTTCCGCCATCCTCGGGACTTGTACTGGAAAGTAGAGAGAATGTTTTTATACGTCTAGTACAGACTCTGATGCACAGGAGGCATTCAGAAAATGTTGGTCTCTTTTTTTTTTTTTTTTTTAATTTGCATATGGGCAGGAGGCACCAGGGATCGAACTCCAGACCTCCAGCACAGCAGGTCGGAGCTCTGCCTGCTGAGCCACGGCAGCCGCCCTTGGTCTCCTCTTTAGCCTTTAATCGGACTCACAAAAGGCTGGTTAATAAAGTTAACTTCAATTCATTAACATCAATGAAGAAAAATCAACTGGTTGTTAGCATGGGATATTCTTCAGGGTGGATTTAATTCACTTTGCAAAAGTTATATTGGTTTAGTCGAAGAGATATGTTCATCCTGCCTAGAAATGGCTCTCTAAAGTGTTTAGGGCCTAAGTAAGAGTGGCGTTGGTGAGCACCCAGCCCTTAAAACCAAGGTGCGCACGTGGGCGTAGTGACAATCACGAGAGTATCGTCTCTCCTCTCCTGGATTCTGACGGACTCACGGAGGAAATGAAATACTGGTCCACACAGGCCGCTTTGCTGGAATCTAAGCAATTCTTTGGTCGTTGTAAGGCCCTATATTGTTAAATCTGGAAGCCACTTTCAAAATAATGAAGTTCAACCTCCATTGTACTGTGGAGACAGCAGACCCAGAGAGGTGAAATAATGGAGACAGGGTACAGTTAGAAAATAGGCTCTGGAGTCTGATGATTGGCTCTGGATTTTCCAAAAGCAGGTTTTTTTAGGCTGATTCAGTTGAGTCCTAAAAGCGTTGATTCCCAACCTCTTTCCCACATGGAGGCCCACATAGACAATGACATTAGTCTGGCACACTGGGGTAAGCAAGTAATGCTTTTAGTGGTTAGAGGCAAGCACCCATGGGTTCTGGCTACCCCAGAACTGAAGAAATCAAATTCTTGGAACATGAGTAATGCAATCTGTTTGAGCACACCCATGTTTCATGACACAGCAGTTTAGGGGCAGGGAATGGATCCAGAGTGCCCTAATCAGCTCACCGCCGCCTTGGCCTGGTTAGCATCAGAGCCTCGGAGAGGTCACTGCTACCCCTCTGACCCCAGGCTGAGACCCACAGTTAGAGATGAGATCATCACAAGGAAGCTTTGGAGAATAGAAATGATGGTAATAATATGTGATGGCTGTTTTCCTAAGCAGTTCACATCTATCAGTTCATTTACAAAGTAACCTTACAAGATAAGCACTGTTATTATTCCCATTTTACAGAAGAGGAAACAGGCATAGAGGTTAAATACCTTGCCCAAGTTCACATAACTAGCAAATGAATGAGCCTGGATTCCAGAGCTGTACCACAAATGTTCTAGTAGGACATCCATGAAACTTAGTGGTAGTCACCTCTATACACAGGGGGAGGTAGGGAAGCTTTTATTTTTTACATCCTTCTCTGAATTTTTAAGAAGATTTTTATTATGGTAACATACAAAGGAAAATTTCCATTGTACCATTTTCAATGGTATTAATTACATTCACGTTGTTGTGTTACAATTACCGCCATTAACAAGATTTTTTCATCACTCCTCACTCTGGCCCCTGATAGTTTCTTTCCCTCTCGATGAATTTGCTTATTGTAAATATCTCATACATGTAGAATCACAGTATTTGTCCTTCTGTGTCTGGTTAATTTCACTCAACATGATGGCTTCAAGGTTCACTCATGTAACATACTTCATTCCTTTTTATAGCCGAATAATATTCGATTATATATATATATATTCTCTCTGTAAATGTCTTGCTATATGCATACTATTATAATTTTGTAGTATTTTTTAAAAGAAAGAGATAATGGTCTCAGTAGGAGTGTCACCAGAGAAGACATCAGGAAGTAGAACAATCCAACAACAGGAAATGAGAAGGCTTAGGAGTGGAGGGTGGAGGATGAGAAAAGGATGCAGAAGCAGCTAGTGATACGGGCCCTGATGGAATCTCAGCATGAAAAAAATAGATGGCTGACCGTGGCCATCATAGATATTGCTCTCTTCCTGAGGATCCTTTGCAGTTTTCAGGGTTAAAGAGAAAAGAGGAAGAGGGCTCTGCGAGTGTTGCAAAAGCACATTCCTACTGTAGGAGGTGGAGAGGGTGAGGAGCACCACGGATTTGAGATTCAGGGCCAGGAGTTGCCTCAATCCTCATGCCTCAGGGCTGATGGGAGTGTGACGAGGCCTGCAGCGCCTGCACCTGTGATCTTGTTAGAAAACAAACACAAAATTCCACCATTAGGAATTGATCAAATAGTTCTGAACTGAATTCCTTAAGAGCATGCTTTTGTAAACTCATTAAGTAAAAAAAAAGGCAGGGTGCACGGGTAGTTCAGTGGTAGAATGCTCGCCTTTCATGCAGGAGGCCTGGGTTCGATTCCCGACCATGCACCCAAAGAAAAAGGCAAACACAGAGATGACTCCCAGGGATGAGCCTGACCCTGGCACCGTGGGGTCAACAATGCCATCCTGAGCAAAAGGGGGGGAAAGAAGTGTAACAAATAAGGTAACAATGGCAGAGAGAGTTCAAATAGAGTCAAGAGGCTACTCTGGAGGTCACTCTTACGCAAGCTTCAGTTAGACATTGTTACCTATCATACCTTGCCAAATCCCAACCAAAACCATTCCTGCCAATCCTAAAAAACAACTAGGGCATTATAGGACTCTACAAAAGTTTCATGCACTAGGGTAACTCTCCAGAAACTTACAACCTCCTCCCAGATGGGTCCCTGGACCAGTTAAGTTCTGAAAATGCAAAAGGTCCCGCCTCTCCAGAACATCAACTAGTTCCATCCCCCTATCCCATAGTATCAGCCCCTCCCAACATGAAAAAGTTAGAATGGGCATAGCCCAAATGCCCCTAAAGAGTGGGAGGAAGATCAAAGGTGATGGTGGAGTTATGACAGAGGAGGTAGGGTTTAACAAATGAGTATGATTGCTGAATCATTAGAGTGATATTTCTTTTAGTCTCTAGTATCTTAGAGCAGCTAGAAGTAAAAACCTAAAGTTGTGGAATTGTAACCCATACCGAACTCTGAAGTCTGTTCTATAACTAATTGTTGTGACCTACTTTGAAATTTATTGCTTTTTTCTATATATGTGATTAAAAAAAAATAAAAATGTCAATTGTGATGATAAATGCACAGCTGTAGGATATTGTGAACCATTGATGGTACACTTCAGATGATTACATGGTATGTGAGCATACGTATCAATTAAAAAAAAAAGCCAAACACAATGTAGTTGCAGGTATGTGCTTTTGGCCCATTGACAGATAATTGGAACCAAATGCTCTGTCAGTGCAGCATGAATAAGGTTCTTGTTTTTGTTTTTAAAATTCTTTCTGATAGTGACCAATGTAGATTTTTAAGTTTTTCACTCTCCAGTAAAATCCAAATGTATTTTATGTCATGCCTGGTCATATTAAGATTTTTATGAACCACAAGCTGAACATTCCCCAATGTAGCATTTAAACAAATGCTGCCCTACTAAGCAGTTCCCTTGAAATTCCAGAAACTTATTCCATTAATGCTACCAGTACTCCAACAATCTTTCAGCTTCCTTTTTGCGAACAATCTTGAGAACCTTCTCAAATAATAATAATAATAATAATAATATAGCTAAATATTTTGAATTCTCCCCTTTAAGCATAGATTTAATTTCTGGAAGCAGCGAAGTTTGATAAATAACAAAAGTGGAGCTACATCTTTTTTCCAAACGAGATGTGACTATAATATAAAGACCTTGATTTATTATATGCTTTTGAATGATAGCCACTAAGAAAGTTTTAAATACATTTGAAACACTAGGGATCCAAGGACCTCAAGTTAAAACTCCAGTTTTAGAGACACTCTTTTGGCTGGTTTAATTGAAGGAGTCTACGAAGTGTCCAATCATACCCTCCAAGTTGCTGGCCCACACAAGGTGGCTCTTGTAGTTCCCACAACCTCAGAGGCTGTGGTAGTTTAAGCCTGGTCAGGACTCACTGATAGATTGAAGCTAAGAACAATAATAGATCACCATGAGGGTATGGGGGTAGTTCATTGGTAGAATTCTTGCCTGCCATGCAGGAGACCTGGGTTCGATTCCCAGCCCATGCCATGCACTTTCCCCGAAAACAAACAAACAAACAAAAATTTGGCAAATGGTGCTGCAATAACGGGATACTCACATGGACAAAGAATGAAATATGACCTCGCCATATAGCATCCAAAAAAAAAAAGATCACCATGGTTGGAGCCGTGCTTTCCAATCACGTGATACTGCAACCAAGCAGATTTTTTAGCTCAGAGGATGGAAGAGAATGGTGACATTGTACTCCAGCTGTATAAATAATCGTTAATTGAGCTCTTACTGTTTTAAGTGCTTTACATATATTCACTCATGTAATCACAGAAACACTAAGAAATGGGTACTAATATTACAGGTAATATACACTGAGGCACCAAGAAGCTAACTGACTTGCCCAGAAATCTCATAGTAAGTAAGTGGCAGGATTGGCTTTTTTTTTTTTGCATGGGCAGGCACTGGGAATCGAACCCAGGTCTCCAGCATGGCAGGTGAGAAGTCTGCCTGCTGAGCCACCGTGGCCTGCCCAGGATTGGAATTTGAAGTCAGGCAGTCAGGTTCAGAGTTGGTGTCTTTAACCACTGCACTGTACTGATTAAAAGGGTAAAAAACCCAGATGTCTTTGGGTATAAAATCATAGAAACTTAGATTTTATAATCTAAATTATGGATAGGTGAGGCACAGAGCAATTAAATTTCGGGTTCAATTCCCA
>PVIY010013964.1:0-26859 GCA_004026745.1 Myrmecophaga tridactyla | reverse complement strand
ACCACAATAGCCTTTGTCTAATGTTTCAAAAGCAGAACAAACAAACCTTAAATAGATACTACTGTCTAATGTTTACTCCTTTTTCAGACAATAAGCTGGGGTGGAGTGGGGCTAGCAAGGAGTGCCTCCAGTGTACTAGAAGTTGTAAATCTATTATTCAGGAATCCTCACATTTCTTCAGAGGAGACCCTGTATATTCCTTTTAATTGAAAAAGAATTTAAAAATGAGTACGGGTACATGGGTGGTTCAGTGGTAGAATGCTCCCCTTCCATGTGGGAAACCCGGGTTCGATTTCCGCACCATGCACCCAAAAAATAAAGCAAAATTTTTGTAAAACTTTAGAAAATACATAAACAAAGAAGAAAAGGAGCCATGATACTTTATCCACAGAGAACTCATTTCAATGTGTAGCTTTTTTCTATTTACAATAAATTTAAGTAAAATTGGGATCACACTGTATATGCTATTTTGCAAGTGACTTTTTTTTTTTTTTTTCACATGGGCAGACACCAGGAAGCAAGTTGCTTTTTCACTTAAAAATGTATTATGAAAGTAACATTTCCCCATGTCCTTAAATATTCTCCTACTGGTTCTTTTTTTTTTAAGTTTTGAGTACTATCACATCACATGGATGTATCGATGTCTTCAAGCAATCTTATTACTAGATGTTCAGATACTTTCCAGGTTTTTGCTATTATTTTAAAAATGCCGCAGTGAACATCTTTGAGGATAAACATTTATGAAATGTAACTCTTTTTTTGTTTGTTTGTTTTGGGAAATTGACCATTTTTAATACTTTAAAAACACAACACAGACAACACCGTTCTACCACAATGTGGTTCTGGCCCAATGTGTGATGCATGTGTGTTGTTTACTGGACAAACTTGAAATAGACAAATTGCTTCTCAGCAGGATGACCCACAATTTTCCGAATGTTGACAATGACAATTTTGTAATTTTGCAACAACCTCTGCAATATTAGATACAGAAATGCTTTCTAAATATAAGGCTATTATGCATACCTCATATAGTAGACAGTCGATTAAAGCAGAAGGTCAAGTGAAAAGTGGCTTTAATTCTCCATGCTGTGTTAAGAAGCTTTAACCTTAAATATTAATAAATAATGTGCAATACTAAAAAAACAAAAACAAAAACAAACACAACACAATACAGCATTACATTTTTTTTTACCATCTATGATTCACTTATATCCCAACATTCGAAGTCCTGTCTTCCATCCAAACACTCTCCAACACTTTTTGTTTCAGTTTCTTAAGGTGTGTCACAGGAAGTTCTTTAAAATAATTTCATTCCAGATACCAAGCAAGCTCAATGATGATATACAGCTCCATGGAATTTGGTTTCCATCTGATTGACAGGAATAAAAAGTAATTTTTGTCTTTTTGTAGGCAGAAAGAAGCAAAGCTATCAGGCAGATTCCTTTAGTAAGAAATGAGGAAAAGAGAAGGAAAAAAAAGATCTGTACTGTCCTGGGTGTTGGTTTCTATTTGTCTTTCTGAGGGTGTGACTTCAGAATTCAATCACACTCATGCCACTACAATGATTAGAATTAGCAATTTTTTTTGAGAAGATAAAAAGGAAAATACCTAATGAACATAAAAATGGTCAAAAGTTTTTTTAACCACAGGTCAATTTTTTTTCCAAAATAAAAATACAAAATGAACATATAATTGAGATGGTAACTCTATTGGACATTCCAATTCATCCAGTCACTTGTCCCCCATATAGAAAAGGGGAGCAGCCATTAGGTTTTATTAGTAATGTTACAGTAGTAACCAGATGTGTTAATGGCGGCTTATTTGATGTCCATCAGTCCTTTGAATACATGTAGGAAAGCACGGCTGTAGTTCTCTGACTGTCCACATCAGAACACATTCAGCTACCATGGAAACTAAAAAGGAAGAAAAATATATTTATTCCAAGATTCATTTACTGGGTAATGAGAATGCCCTTTCTTCTGTAGAGCCCAAATGTGGTGATAATGTGCTAGGGGAAGCTGTGTTTCTCAGCATGAGCACCCATCCTCTAAAGGTCCTAAGAAGGATAGTGGATTGGTCCTGGAGCCCTCATGAAAGGAGGGGTTGGTTCCATTGGGTGGACCATTAAAACCTTGGGATGGAGGTGGAGCAATACCAGGGGGTGGTGGCGGGGCAATGTTCACCACTGCTGGAGGACCATATGAGGGTAGGGTGAAGTAGTTGGCAGAGGCTTCTTCTGCCGGAGGAGGAGGAAGGAGGGCTCCTGGCAGCCCTGGAACAGGTAGCTTGTTTCCAGAGTTTGTGGTTCCATCCCTCTCTTTTTCTTTTCCTCTGGCTGCTTGGGATCTTCCTTCATTTTATGTTGAGCCTGCAGCCATTGACAACCAACTTATTAAAAGATTTTTTGGGGGCAGCCACTTCTGCAGCTTGCCTTGTGTGGCAAACTGGATAAAAAACACTCTGCTGTCTCTGCACAATAGTTATTATCTGAATCTCTCAAAACTGGTAGAAATGACGTCTCAGTAATGGTATCTCCCAGACCACCAACATATAGTGTGGTGATGGTCTTGTCCTCTGGTGGGTCCGGACGAGGCATCGTTGAAGCCCACTTTAGAATCTTATCTGCCACAGGATAATTGATTGCATAATATCCATCTTTGATATTCTGATCAGCAAGGGGGTCATCTGGATCTGGGCTTCTCATGTCTGTATGAACACTTCTCTCTTACATTCTCCTTTCACCCAGAAGAAGCAAATGGTAGGGTGTGGTCTGGGCCAGTTTGAGTAGCATGTCACTGGTGGATGTGGCTTTCCCCAGCATACCAACTGGTGGTGTTCCATCAGAGTTAGAAATCTCTCTCTTCACATTCTGTGTGTAGTACTCTTTGTTGACATCTGCCTTTGGCATATCATCCTTAAAAGACAATCCCACATCCTGAACCTGGATGGGTAGGCCATATTCTAGGTCCAAGAGGCATGTCTGGCAGACGGTCTTCAATTTGCTGCAGGTTTGGCAGACTTCAGTCTTAAAATGCATGCGAACCCCAGGGCACCAGCAAAACGCTGTGAATGGCCTGGCACAGATTTTGCATTCCTTTCCCTACTTTCCTTTGGTCATTTGGATATACAGGTGTTCTCCAAGACACATCTGGCACAGTATGGGGAAGTTGGTATCCTCCTGGTTCTGCCTGTTATAGGTATTGGATCTCAGAGAGGTCGACGTCTTGAGAGTGTCTGGAGGCAGCAGTGGCTTTCTAGTTGGAAGAGAGGATGCCACAATACCATCAGGCTGAAATGCGACTCATTTTAAAAATTAATCTAAAACAGAATATTCAGGATGATAAACTTCTGGCTTCAAAAGTGATAAAATGCCCATTTTGTTTGATTGTTGGGTTACATGATTATTTGATGTTTTGAATTCTTAGAACATTATTCTTCCATAGTCCAATTAAGCAAATGGGTTGGTATGTAACTGTGTGGTTGTGAAAACCTTGTGTCTGACGCTCCTTTTATCCAGAGTATGGGCAGATGAGTAAAAAAATATGAATAAAACATAAATAATTAATAGGCAGATGAGGGGTAAAATAAATTGGGTAGATTGAAATACTAGTGGTCAATAAGAGGGAGTGGTATAGGGTATGGGATGTGTGGGTTTTTTCTTTTTTCTTTTTATTTCTTTTTTTGGAGTGATGCAAATGTTCTGAAAATGATCATGGTGATGAATATATAACTATGTGATGATATTGTGAGCCACTGATTGTATGTCATGTATGGACCATATGTGTGTGAAGATTTGTCAATAAAATTTTTTT
This sequence comes from Myrmecophaga tridactyla, assembly GCA_004026745.1. Classification (NCBI taxonomy): domain Eukaryota; kingdom Metazoa; phylum Chordata; class Mammalia; order Pilosa; family Myrmecophagidae; genus Myrmecophaga; species Myrmecophaga tridactyla. Next base: position 23,047 of record PVIY010013964.1, on the reverse strand, counting down.
TAAAAGAGAATGGGTTAGTAATCTACATATATATATGAATTCTAGCTATCTAGCTTTAGAAGGCTTCATAAACAATACAAATGATACACTCACCTGATAATACAAATCTGTCTGGAAATTTCCGTAAATGTGTTACATTTTCTTTACAGCTATAAATTTCCCTCTCAACACTGCCTTTGGTGCAGACCATAAGTTTGGTATGTTGAGTTTACATTTTCATTTGTCTCAAGATATTTCCTAATTTCCCTTGTGATTTCTTCTTTCACCCATTGGTTGTGTTTAATTTCCACAGATTTGTTAATTTTCCAGATTTCCCTCCATTATTCATTTCTAGCTTCATTCCATTGTCAGATAAGATACATTGTGCATTTCAACGATTTTTAACTTATTGCATTTTTTTTCTTTTTAGCAAAGTTGTGGGTTTATAGACTAATCATGCATAAAATACCACCCTATTATTAATAACTTGCTTTGGTGTTGTTACAATTGTTGATTGCCATGAAAAGAAATAAAGTTATGATACAGAATACAACATAGATAAACCTTGAAAACTTACAGTAAGTGAAAGAAGTCAGCTATGAAATATTACATATTTTATGTAAAATGTCCTTAATAGGAAAATCGAGAGAAACTGAAAATAGATTAGTGTTTTGTCAGGGGGTTGGGGAGAGGGAGGAATGTGGAGTGACTACTAATGGGTATAAAGTTCCTTTCTTGGGATAATGAAATGTTCTGGAATTCAATAATAGTGATATGTGCACAGCCTTTTGACTACATTAAAACCTACTGAATTTTTTTGTACACCTTGAAAGGTTGAATTTTATGATATGTGAATTATATCTCAATTAATAATTTTAAAAGGATAATATTAAAATATAACAAGCAACTTTATAGCAATAAATTCATTGGCATAGAGGAAATTGACAAATGCCTTAAAAACACAACTTACCAAAAACTGACACAAGCAGTAATAAAAATTTGAATTAGTCTTCTATCAGCTAAAGAAATTGTATTAGTAATTAAAAACCTTCCCATAAAGAAAATTCTAGGTTCATATGGCTTTACTAGTGAATTCTGTCAAACGCTTAAGAAAGTAATAATAACAGTTTTACACAAGGTATTTCAGAAAATAAAGAAGGAACTGTTCCCAATTCATTTTTATGACGGTAACTTGACACTCATAGCAAAATCTGACAAGGACATTAAAAAAAAGAAAATTACAGTCCAGCATCTCTCATGAACATAGATACAAAAATCCTTAACAAAATGTTAGGATATCAAATGCAGCAATATATAATAAATGATGACACAGCATGAGCAAAGGGATTTATTCCAGGAATGCATGGTTGGTTTAAGGTTCAAACATCAATCTGTATAATTCACCATATTAACCAAATAAAGAAGTCAAAACATAATCAGCATTGTTTAGAAAAGTATTTGCTAAATAAATGAGAGTGCCTCAATAAAAATGATCATGGTACTTACTATGGAAAAAGTAAGGACTTTGTTGGACCTCTTTATACTTATTTTATTAAGAATAGATTCCCCCCCCCCCACTGTGTTTGTGTATGGCAGTGGGGGTCACATACCACAATCTTTTTAGTATACAGAGAGTCTCAAAGTCAGGATTTTAGGATCATTTCTGTCTCTAGATATCTGTGTGACCTTTCTAGCTTTCTTTCAAATGGGAACAACAATCAGTGTCCTTCATGAGGGGTTGGGTGCTAGAGGGTTGGGTGTTGGAACCACCCTCATAAACTGGCCTTCAATTTCACGAGGATTACATTGGTAGAAATAATAGGCTTAATCAAAATATATTTGTAGGCAAATGAAGTTAATTACTCCACCTAGTTCCTCCAACCTACAGGGGCAAAATGTCATCTGGTTAAGCCAGCCAGTCATCAGCTGGGATATCCAACTTCTTTGTGACCAGCTGGGATCATGTTTGACTTGAAGAGGTGCTCTACCACTGTTACGAATAATAAACACACCCTCCAGCTCAGGAGAGCGATCTGGAGAGCCCATTACAAGGGTTGACATTGAAGGCGTCCCATTCTCACCGGTGTCAGTATGCTTTACTTGTGTTTCATTTTGGTTCCACAAAAAGAAAGAAATGTATTATCACGGGGCTCCCCATTTTGCAGCTGAGGAATCCATGTCCCTAGGCAAAATTGACCTCTTGCCATATTCCCACTCCTGATTTGCGCTTGTCTTCTCCATGTATGAGAAGTCCTTCAGCACTCAGTACAAGGCCTGTTGCATAGTAGGCCTAAGTAAACACATACTGTACCGAAGTTGATAAACATAAAGTATGTTCCTCCTCATCTCTGCTGTCTAATCAGCCCTTCTCAGCCTTTCAGCCTGGTAAGAGAATTCTACAGGTATTCCAGCATGAGTCACCAGGCCACCTCACCCAGGAAAGCTAGTCACATGGAATTTTATCGTGTTTATTTCCTGGAAACTGCTCCCATATCTCCCTTTGGGAACATTTTATACTAGAAAAGGATTGGCTTTTGAAATCAGATCATCCACGGTCTTAGGCAAGTTATTTAGTCTTGCTAGGTCTCAGTTTCCTCATCTATTAATAGGAGATAATTTATATCCATCTCACTTCAGAGATTTGTTGTGAGAATTGAGATAGAATGAATAAATCTTAATTTCTTGCCTCCCTCATCCTCCTTCTGTTTTTCTCCACCCACACAGAAACAAATCAAAAGAAAACAAAAAACAATATGAAAGAGAATGAATGGGGTAAAGGGTTCTGGGGGAATAGAAGCCTGCGGGACAAGAATTAGAGGAAACAGGAGTTACTGTTGATTAGGCAGTTCTGAGCTAGAATCCAAGTCCTGCTTTCTGTAATTTAGGTGACCTTCATCTTTAAAATGGACATAATATCTGCTTTCAGGGTTTATAAGGATTATAAGAGATAATAAATGTAACTTCTCAAGCACATGGTCAATGCATAAATGGTGTAATTACCAAGGCATTTACCTTTTTCTCATTTTTGCTGCCCACCTGGTGTCCAATCCAAACTCCAATAACGCATCCCAAGACACTCTTCCACTTGGCCAACACTCCATCCCCTTTCTTGAACACTTTTAGCCTCCTGTTCACCCACTACTATTTTTGGCTGTCGTGTCCTTTAATTCTCTCTCTTTAAATATATATTTTTTAATTTAAAAAGTTGTAGTTTTACAGAAAAATCATGCAGAAAATATAGAGTTCCCATATATCCCCTTTATTATTTAACACTTTGCATTAGCGGATACCTTTGTTACCACTGATGAAACAATATTATAATTGTACTGTTAACTATAGTTCATAGTTTGCATTAGAATTCACTGTTGAACAGTCATAGGACTGTTAGCATTGTTTTTAAAATTTTTTTATCCTAGTTACATATATACAACCTAAAATTTCCCCCTTTTAACCACATTCAAATAAATATTTAAGTGGTGTTAATTACATTCACAGTGTTGTGCTAACATTACCACTATCCATTGCCAAAACTTTTCCATCATCATGACTAGAAACCCTGTGCAATTTAAGCATTAAGTCCCCATTCCCTACCCTGACCTTGACCACTGGTAACCTGTATTCTAGTGACTGACTCTATGAATTTGTTTATTCTTATTATTTCATATCAGTGAGCTCATACAATGTTTCTTCTTTTGTGTCTGGCTTATTTCACTCAACATGACATTCAAGCTTTATCCATGTTGTCACATGCATCAAAACATCACTCCTTTTTATGGCTGATTAAAATTCCACTATATTAGATTAATATGCCACATTTTATTTATCCATTCATCAGTTGATGGACACTTGTGTTGCTTCTGTCTTTTGGCAATCAGGAATAATGCTGCTGTGAGCATTGGCATGCAAATATCTACTTGAGTTCCCAGTTTCAATTAGTTTGGATATATACCTAGAAGTGAAACTGCCAGTAAATTGGGTTGTTTGTGTTTTTAAGTTTTATTTTTCTTTGTATATTTTGGAAATTAAACCCTTATTGCATATGTGATTTCCAAATATGTCCTCCTATTCTATAAGTTGTCCTTTTACGTTCATGATGAAGACTTTCGATACACAGAAAGTTTTAAATTTGATGAAATCCTTTTATCTGTTTTTTCTTTTGTTGCTTGTGCTTTGGGTGTAAAGCCTACGAAACCATTACTTAACTCCATTTTCTTCTAGAAGTTTTATTATTTTGGTTCTTATATTTAGATCTTAGATCCACTTTGAATTGTTTTGGATATGGTGTGAGGTAGAGGGCCACCTTCCTTTCTTTGAATATGGATATCTGGTTTTCCCAGCACCATTCCTAACAGTCTATTCCTGCCCAATTGAACTGATTTGGCATCCTTGACAAAAATCACTTGGCCATAGATGTGCCTCTGCTGACACACTTTTCTTGTACACAGGACCAGAGGGGGGAAAAAGAGCTAAAAATATTAAAGGAAAGAAATCTAAATTAACTATTTAGAAAAAAATGTCCAAACTCCAATACTGTATTCGTTGTGTGTGTGGAAACCTTTGTTAATCTGGGTGTGTCCAAACCTCATGAAAGTAGAAATGAGAATTCTAAAATTATGTTAGATGGGTGGAATGGAAAGAAACCTACAAGTTCGGGTCTGGATTATGATAAAACCATGGTCTCCGGCCTTCAAGGATCAACGCCCTTATGCCAGAGCCCAGGAACAGGGAAGACAGAGGATTAAAAAAAAAAGAGAAAAGGGCAGTGTCCTTTATCCTTAACTGTTCCCACCACTGTTACTTTAAAAGGCCTTTCCTGATAACTAGATCAGCCCTGTTGGAGGCGGCGGCGGGGGCATCTTGGATGGGCTCCTCGGGAGAGGACTTGCTCCAGGAGCAAGTCTGTGCGGAAGCCGGACAGGACCCCGGTGGCTGTTACTCTCGGGTGCGCGACACTGCACTCCGCGTGTCAGTTTCCTCAGCCGCAAACCTCCCGTGGGTCGTGAGCACGATCTGAAACCCCTGGCCCCAAGCGCCGAGCCCAGCGCGCCGCGCCCTCTCCGCCGGAGCCGTCGGGGCCCCTGACGTCGCCGACCGTCGTCTGACAGCGCCAGCTGGTCCGAGGCGCTAACCCGCCGCGCCCCCCGCGCGCGCGCCCCCCCCGCAGCGCGCCCCTCCCCCGCGGGCCTCCCGCCCGCGCCCCCCACGTGACTTCCTGGAAGGCCGCGGTCCCGCCCCGCAAGCTGCTCAGTTTCGTTTCCTTGGCGGCCTCCGGGCGATAGTGCAGGAGCCGCGGCTTCCGAACCAGCGCGTTCCCACCGGTCCCCCAGGAGCGCCATGGCGGAGCTGTGCCCTCTGGCCGAGGAGCTGTCGTGCTCCATCTGCCTGGAGCCCTTCAAGGTGCCGGTCACTACCCCGTGTGGCCACAACTTCTGCACGTCGTGCCTGGACGAGACGTGGTCGGTCCAGGGCGCGCCGTTCAAGTGTCCCCAGTGCCGCGCGGTCTACCGGACGCGGCCGCAGCTGCAGAAGAACACGGTACTGTGCGCCGTGGTGGAGCAGTTCCTGCAGGTCGAGCTGGCCCGGGAGGCGGCCCCCGACGGCTGGACGCCGCCGTCCCGTCCCGTGGAGCCCCGCTCGTCCAGCCCGGTGGCCTGCGACCACTGTCTGAAGGCCACTGCCGCCAAGACGTGCCTCGTGTGCATGGCTTCCTTCTGCGAGGAGCACCTGCGGCCGCACCTTGACAGCCCGGTCTTCCGGGACCACCCGCTGCAGCCGCCCATCCGGGACCTGCTGCGTCGCAAGTGTCCCCAGCACAACCGGCTGCGGGACTTCTTTTGCCCAGAACACGGCGAGTGCATCTGCCACATCTGCCTGGTGGAACACAAAGCCTGCTCGCCTGCGCCCCTGAGCCAGGCCAGCGCTGACCTGGAGGTAGGGGGAGTCGGTGAGGGGCAGAGGGACAGCCTAGAGCCAGCTGGGTTGTGCAGATGGCCAGGCTGGCGGCATCCCTGCCATCCCCTGGGTTCCCCGGGGGAACTGGTCTTCTGGGCCTGAGACAGGACCAACCACAGTGTTAGAGTAGAAAGAAGCTGGGACATCATTCAGCCCTCCCCCATCATCCAGCCTTCTGCCATCATCTGTCCCCACCCACCCACCCATTTTACGGAGGAGACAGCTGAGGACACAAGTGAGATCTCTTGCCTCGAGCTTGGTATGGTATTTAATGAGCATTTTGAACATCAAATATGAGCTCTTGGAGGTTCCTCCAGCATCTAGGAGATGTCTCTTATTATTTCCACTTTACAGTTGAGGAAACTGAAGTCTAAGAAGTTAATTTAGTCTGAGAAAATACAGTAACTGGCTGAGAAGGCAGTGGCACCCAGGTTGCTTTGACTGCACAGTTTCCAGTTTCCCTCCATGAACCAGCCCCATGTCTAGGTCTGTTCATACCCGGAGGCTTGAGGTCATGTAAGCCAAAGCCTTTGGTGAATCATTGAGTGCTATTGACCAGGGAGGGTAAGTTATTAGAGGATGGGGAGGGAGGCGGGGGCAGAGCCCCAGGAATCCCTGGATATGACCACAGGGAAAGCCGACTGCTGCGTCATGGTGTGCTCTGTCCTGGCTGGGAGACTTGGAGCACAGGATTTGGCCTCCAGTCTGGATCCTTACTGGGTAAACGAGGAGAAAAAACTTGTGGATTCCTAAGGGGCATTGCAGGTCTGTGGTCTTTTTAATGATTGGGAGTCGGGGTCGGGGGAGCAGATGGACACAAGGCAGAGGCTGGGAAGACGTTATCAAGCCACCTTAGGTGGCACACCACCCTGGCCTCCAAAGATGGCCTCATTGCATTTCATTCTCATAGTACCGTTGGACAGAGCAAGGACTGTTCTCGCCTTGTCAGAGGAAACGTGAGGCCTGGGTAAGGTCAGGGGGAGATCTGTGGTGGCGCCAGGACCAGTGTCCAGGCCTCCCTGCTTCAGGCCACAGCCCTTCCCTGGCCATGTCTGCATCCAGGCCTGAGCTAGGTGCGTCTGGACTCTGTCCTGACTCTAGACCTCAAGGCGCTTCCTGCAAGTGGACCTCCTCTGAGATACCACCATCCTAGGAACCACCACCTGAGTCAGGGCCTGTCACAGGAGAGAACCTGCTCTGGCACGGTTTTGGGCAAGTCATTACTGTTCTGGGAGCCGAGGCTCCCTTGGCTGTCCGGTGGACTGATAGCATTCTCTCCCTACCTCATTGGGTGTCGGGAGGCTCCGGAGAGGTGAGCTGCGTAGAAGGTGCTTTGTCTACAGGCCCCTGTGTCAGGCCATGTGGCTGGTTTACGTGGCTTGGGCCAGAGCTGGGCGTTGTGAGATCTGGGTTTGAATCCTGGCTGCTCTTCCTAGCTAGGAAGTCATAACGTGAGGGTTAAATAAGGCGACCCATAAACCAGTGTTTTATAGTAAGAGCTCTGTTGAGAGCTGCCTTATCATTTGGCCTAGGGAGAGAAGAGCAGCCCCTGGGGTCAGACCATCTGGATCTGCTTTGCTTCAGGGTGCACGGGCCTGCGGGTGAGGCCTGGGGCAGCCTGGCTTTTGCAGAGAGGCTCTCCTAGAAGTTCCTGCCCTTGAAGGCAGAAGACAGCAGGGATAGGCCATGCTTCTTCGGCCTGGCTGGGAGCCACAGCTCTCATTTAGCCTCTGAGCTGGAGTCTGCTTCTAGTTTACTGGGTTCTGTACATGCTTTTTATCCTTAGAACAGGCCTTCCTTGGCCCTCTCCTTCCCTGACCCTCTCCTTCCCCACCCCTCGCCCCAATTGCCCTGGCTTACTGGGCTCTTTAATTGGTCTGCTTTTTTTGAGCTCTGCTGCCACTCACTGCTGACTATAGGGCACCCTGGCCTTGTGCGGCTGGCTTGTCTCAGCCACTGGTGCAGGTGGACTCAGGACTTTGGTTGACTGTCTTGGAGGATGCAAGTCCCCGTGGGTCAGTCTGTGAAGGGATCTCAGAACTTCAGAGAGTTCTCTCCTCTGGATTAGGGGACTGTTCCCGCTGGTCAGAGCCATTGGGTCACTGTCCTTTTGTCTGGAGTCATGTGGGTCCCTGGCCACAATCAAAGGACTGCCATGCGTGCTTGATTAATGGCGGTAAAATCTTTCAAATACAGGGTTCACAGGTACAGTACTGAAAGTACCCTTGGAAATAAAATACGTGGCAGCCCCTAGAATTTGAGGTCTCTTCAATCCCCAAAACTTCATGAGGCTCCATCTGCTTGGGCTTGGCCTTCTATTCTTGGCCTACACCCTATCTCGGACACTGTTAGAGGCCAGGTCAAAGAGCATCGTCACAGAGGTCAAGCCTGAAATATCACTGGTGACTTGCACTTTTGGGGTCCAGTTAGCTTGGCTTCGGTCCCTACTCCCAGCCCTTCCATGTGACTCTCACTGGGTTATTCAAATCTAGGTTGAGGGTCAAGCTCAACTCCCAATAAACGTGGGTAGAGTAGGAGAGTCAGGAGAGGGGAGGGCAGGACCAGAGTGTGTTGAGCCAGCTAATTAGGGGAAGTAAAAATTGTTTTCTAGAAATTTCCAGTGTGCTCAGCTTTAGCACATGCCTGTAGTTGTAATACCTTGAGCTAAACGGTGCCAGTTAATAGCAGTGTGACCTTAAGCAGGTCATTTAATAGCTCTTTGCCTCAGTGTCCTCATCTGTAAAGTGGGGGTAATGAGTCCTTACTTCCTCAGGGTGTTCTTAGCTTTAAGTCAATGCATGGAAAGCACTGGAGTGGTGTCTGACATCTAGTAAATACATAATAAATGTTACTATGGTGGTTTTCCTTCCCATTTTCGCACCCCAACATTACCTGTGAGCAGAGAGGCAGGATAATCAGTAATCAGATACTGATTTTGAAACATTATTGAAATCATATCTTCCTTCACAGTTTCCTTTTGTTTCCAGAGGTGGCTAGGGGCCAAATGATTCTGAGTATCTTAATTCAGTTTCAGGGATTGAGTCTGTTTGCAGCTTGGCTACAGCCCCTGCGGGCTGGTCTACTACTGCTAGTCCATTCTTATTCTTAGGGGTAGCCCTTGGTGGTCCCAGCCTGGGGGGTTACCAGGTGAGCCATGGACTCTGATTGTTGTCCCCCTGGTTCCTGGAGACTGTCAGGGGCTCCAATCAGCTGTCTTGGAGTTGGCCGATGCCCCTGGGGAGGACATTCCCAGGTGCCAGGCTATGTCTCTGGATTTCTTTCTCCCAGATCTTGACTCCATGACCTTTTTCTGCTTTGTTAGCTCTCCAGTGCCTTTAAGGAGGCTTTTGTTTGTTTGCCTTTTTTTTTTTTTTTCTGATATCTTACCTGCAGTTTGGGTCCTGTGCAGTGGGAGGGGTGGCCCGAATGACTTCACCTACTATTATGGAAGCAGCTGTCCAGCGCCTTCTGTCTCTGCGTGAACTCAGTCCCTGGGCTGTCCTCACTTCAGTGTTGACAGCTGTAATTGGGTAACAGTGAAGAGACTCTAAGAGTCCAAGCTGACATCAAGACCCAGGCATAATGCCGAAAACTTACATTATTTCATTTACTCATTCCAGAACAGCCCTGGGAACTGGGGAAAGTTGTTATCAGTCTTTGGTGGACATGGAAGCTGAGATGAGAGAAGGTTGCACAGCTGGGAACTGGGATTTGAACCCTGGTCTGTCCGGCTCCAAATCCTGGACTCTGAGCAACTTTACTGTGCCCCCAACTGGATGAAGGGAGGCAGTGAACATGGGAATGCTTTGGAAAGCTAAAAGCAGATGAGAGCTGGGGTGGAAGAATCACCTGTTGGGGAATGGGTTTGATTCAGGGGGCGTGGCCTTGTTGTTGGGTGCTGGGGCGAGGCGGGGCTGTGCTCTCATCCGGATTGGTTTTCTCCACAGACCAAGCTGAAGAATAAACTGACTGTCATGTGTAGTCACATCAGCGGCGCATCCAGAGCGCTGGATGACGTGCAAGCCAGGCAGCAGGATATACGGGTGAGTGACGGCTGTCGCTGGAACAGGCCCGGATCCGGCCTTGAGAAGGCTGGTGTAGGCTTCACTTGGAAGTGTTAGGATTAAACTGACCAGTGTGCAAAAAGCCATGTGCCCCTGAGAGATCTCTTGCAGCCTCAAATTGAAAAGTACCTAAAAGCCCAGAATTGGAGCAAGGTGGGGGCGGTGCAGGGGTGCAGGAGGATCAGTAAAAAGCATGGTTGAAAGAAGTAGTAGTAGAGAAAGTGGTTATGATATAAAGTAGGAAAAAACAGGAAGCAAAATGGTTGCAGCCATTTATTAAAAGGAAGTATATTAGTGTCCTAGGACTGCTGCAAGAAATTTCCACAACCTCGATGGCTGAAAACTACAGAAGGTTGTCATCTTACTGTTCTAGAGATCAGAAGTCCGGGGTCCAGGTGTGGTCAGGCTGTTCTCCCTCCGAAGGCCCTAAGGGAAGAACTTTCCTTGTCTCTTCCAGCTTCTGGTGGCTGCATCACTCCAGTCTCTGCTTCCATCTTCACAGGGCCTTTCTTCCTCAATCTGTGTCTCCTCTTCTCTCTTATAAAAATGCTTATTGTTGGATTTAGGCCCAACCTCTGTAATCTAGGATGGTCTCATCTAAAGATTTTTAACTTAATTACTTCTGCAAAGATCCTTTTTCCAAATAAGGTCACACGTACAGGTTCTAGGATGTGGACGTAGCTTTTGGGGAGCCACCTTTCAACTCACTACAGGCCAGATAGGAAAAAGACTGGAAGGAAGTACAGTAAGAGGAGAGCAGTAGCAGTGTTAGAGTGGTAGAACTGGGGACTCCCCCCCGCTTTTTTTCAAATTTTTTTTTCAAGTTTTTTTTTTGGTGAAGTTACACTGCTTTTATATTAGTAGAAGATTTCTTTTTGAACGATCTTGTCCTGGAGCTGTAGCACCCAGTTTTTATTGTGGCAGCTGTGCCTTAATTAGACAACATCCGGGTTAGAATACCTGCACTAGCCTGTGTGACTTTGGTCATATTGGCAGATCTCTGAGCCTCAGTTTTCTCCTCTGTACACTGGAGTCACAGCTTTCCTTTCAGAAGCTGATATGAGGCTTCAATGAAAGGATGCTTGTGAAAGCACCTGTATTGGTCAGGGGACAAGCTAAACTGCCGTAGCAAAGATGCCTCTGAAGTTCAGAGGTTTAAATAAGGTGGTTTATTTTGCTCACTGTGACTGTTCAGATGCAGATGTGAGCAGCCTGGACTAGTGGGATGGATCTGCCCTTTGTGATTATTTGAGAAGTCAGGACTCTTCCATCTTACTGTTCCAGCACTCCATAGAGTGTGGTCCTGAGCTCAGTAGGGTATGGCCCTCAACTCTTTGGTTGAAGTTAAGAGTTGGGTCATCATTACATCTGTGTTCTAGCCTGTTTGAAGAAGGGTGGGGAAGAAGTAGAGTGTGAACCATTTCCTTCCTTTTTTAAATTTTTATTGGAGAAGTTATAGGTTTCCAGAAAAATCATGCTGAAAATACCTATTTCCCATATACACCACCTCACACGCAGAGTTTTCCCTATTATTAACACTGCATTGGTGTAACCTTTGTTACAATTGATGAAACAATATATAAATTATACTGTTAACTGTCGTTTGTAATTTACAATAGGGTTCGCTGTGTTACATGGTCCTATGTTGTTGTTTTTTAAAGTTTTGTTCTAGTAACGTCTGTACAACCTTAAATTCTCCCTTTTAGCCACATTCAAATATATATGTCAGCGGTGATAATTACATTCGCAGTATTGAGCCACTATCGCTGCCATCCATTGTCAGAACTTTTCTATCATCCCAAACAGAAACTCTGTACCCACGAAGCATTAAGTCCCCATTTCCTATGCCCACCCTCGCCCTGGTAACCTGTATTCCAGTCTCTGACTCTGTGATTTAAGCAGTTTCCTTTTAAGCAGGTCGCTTGGCAATGCACACGCCACTTCTGCCCACATTCCATTGTCAGGAGCTTAATCAGACGGCCAGCCCTCGCTACAGGGGGGGCTGGGAACTGGAGTGTGTCTGGGCAGCCACGTGATCGCCTGAAACCCAAGAAGAAGGGACAATAGAGAATAATGTTGGTCGTCACACTGGAGGTGGCAAAGTAACGAGATAAAGAAATAGTTGAATTCCATTCTCTTTGTATCTTTTGTGCGTGTTTCTGTGGTCATTTTTTAAAAAATTTTTATTTGTATTTTTTTTTTCTGTTGGTCATTTTTGATTCTGCACTGTTGGGGTTACCCAAGATGTAAAATGAAACTGCAGCTTCCAGAGCAGTGCTGGCCAATAGAAATATAATGCAGTCCCCCGTAAGTTTAAACTAGTTTGAATACCATGTGAAATTAATCTTAATAAAATGTCTTATTTAACTCAGTATATCTGAAATAAAATTTCAAGATGAAGTCAATCCAACAAAGTGTTACCGAGATATTTTTGCATTCTTTGAAAGCTAGTCAGTATGTATTTTACACTTATAGCACATTTCATTTTGGATTAGCCACATTTCACGTGTTCAGTAGCCACGTGTGGTGCATGGCTATGGTTTTGGACTGTGCAGTTCTAGAGAATGATATTTTCTAGAATTTTTCTAAAGCTGTTTCACGCCATTTCTTAAAAAAAAAAAAAAAAAAATTATCCACGTACTGCTTCCCAGCTTAAGAATTTATCACCAGTGCAGATGAAGCCCTCATCTGCTTCTCCCTCCCTCCCTCCATTCTTCTCTTCCAGAATTAAGCACTATCCTGATTTTTACACTAATTTCCAGGTATTCATACTTTTATTTTCTATGTATGCCAATCTTTAGCAATCCTACCATTCTGTTTCTAAGCTTTATATAAAGAGTATCATAGTCAATGTATTCTCCTATGAGTGGTTTTATCCTCATGAGGATTTATCCATGCATAGCTCTAATACATTAATTTTCAATACCATTAAATATTCTGTCCTCTGACTAATCCACATCTCTGTATCCACTCTTGTCTTGATGGACATTCAGGCTATTTCCAAGGTTTTGCTGTTTCAAGCAATGCTGCTTGTGAACATTCCTGTGCATGCCCCTGGGGCAAGTGTTGAGAATTTCTTTAGGGTGTATTCCCAGGATTGTAGTTGCTGGGTCCTAAGGTTTAAGCACCTTCAAACCTAGTACCTACTGCCAAATTGCTCTCCAGAGTGGCTGTGACCAGCCTGTACTCCCACAGGGTATAAGCCAAGAGTTCCTACTGCTGCATGTCTCACTAGTACTTAGCATTTCTGCCAGTCTGATGGGTGCCCTCTTGTCCTGACCCTGCTAGGAGGCTGCAAACAGGAAACTGGAGCAGCTTAGACAAGAATACATGGAAATGAAGGCTCTCATCGATGCCTCGGAGGCCAACTCCTTGCGAAAGATAAAGGAAGAGGAGAAGAGGGTCAGCAGCAAGTTCGACAGCATTTACCAGATTCTTCTCAAGAAGAAGAGTGAGATCCAGTCCCTGAAGGAGGAGATTGAACTTGCCCTGACTACGGGGGATGAATTTGAGTTCCTGGAGGTGGGTCTTGTGGAGGGCAGGCAGTCCCCTTCGATTGTTCCTCTGCCTCAAGTCTTCTGGTTGATTTAGTTGCAGTAGGGCCCGTGAGGAGTTGTTTTTCCTACGTTGGGCTGAAAGTGTTGACAGAAGCATCCCTGAGGCACACACTGTTAGTTCTCTGTGCTTCATAACCACTTACCACAACCTTAGCAGCTTGGAACAGCATGCATTGATAATCTCACCGTTTCCCTGGGTCAGGAGTCTGGGCATGACTTGGTTGAGTCTCCTGCTCAGTGTCGCAACCCGCAGTTGAGGTGTTGGCCAGTTTGCGTGCCTTTCTGGAGCTCACACTCCTCTTCCAGGCTCCTGCAGGTGTTGGCAGAATTGAGTTCCTTGCAGTTGTAGGGCTGAGGTCCCTGCTTTCTTGGTGGCTTTCAGTGAGGAGCTGCTCTCAGTTCACAGAGGCCCCACAGTTTCTTGCCACATGGCCTCTTGCAACATGGCAGCTGGCTTACTTCTTCAGAGCCAGCGGGAGAATTTCTTTCTCCCGGAATGCCCAGGACCTCTTTTCTGGGCTTTTGCCTGATTCAGACAGGCCCACCATTTTGATTTCCTCAAAACCAACTGATTTGGAATCTTAATTATAGATGCAAAATTTTTTTACTTTGCCATATGTGTAGTCTAATCATGGAAGTGATGCCCACTCACTCAGGTATATGGGACTTGCATACAGGGGGTAGGACTTTGGAGACCATCTTAGAATGTTGCCCCCACCCTCTTCCTCCTGCCCTTTCTTCCCCAGGCCCCTCTGACTTTTCTGACTCTGTGCTCCTTAGCATGGCCCACAGGGGCCTTGCTGAGCAGGCTTTGTCTCTGCCATTAATTGGGTCAAGGGTCACTTGTCCCTTCCAGACCTCAGTTTACCCCCCTTTAAGATTGAGGGAGCTCCACTGTCCCTTCCAGCTTCGATTGCTCTATTTTAAAGTGGTACTTGGTTCTTGAACCTGTGGTGACTTCTGACCTGTAATTTGAGAAGGTTGATTGGATTTAGCACCCACGGGCACAGGAAATCTCCTCTCTGGGCATGTGAGGACTGAGCTCAGGCAGGCCCTGGCTTCCCTAGAGGTACCTGCAGTAATTTCCTGCCTTGTTTCAGAAAGCGTCAAAACTGCAAGGAATCTCAACAAAGTCAGTCTACATCCCCAAGATCGAGCTAAACAACGAGCTGATAAAGGGGGTCTATCAGGGGACCTTAGGCCTCAAAAACGAGCTGAAGGGGCACATCAAGAAGTTGCAGGAGAAGAAGCCCGAGGAGTCCTTCAACCCAGGTAACCATGATCAACCCCCGTATCCTCCCACTGGGGAACCTCCAACGCAGATGGGTCCCTTCCGCATCTTGGAAGGTGTGATGGGATGGAAGGTGGGCATGTGTCATCTAGAGCATTTGGGCTTGGTGTTCAGGGATCCTGAAACGCCACCCTCCATCTGAGTGGGTTGGTGGGGAGGCTTTCCTTCATCCTGAAAACTTTTGGGGGCCTGTTGGACAAGCTTTCTGGACAAATTCTCCTTCTCTGTGATCATCGAGGCAGACTGTTACGGGTTTTGAGTGGAATCTGAGTTGTCAGTGTATTTGGTGGGGGATGGCTAATTTTGGGGTCAGAGACACCTGAAATTCCTCCTTGACTCCTCCTTTCCTTCTTCCCCATAGCCGATCTATCACCAGATTTTGCTTCTTAAATATCTCCTGACTCAGTCTGGTGGTCCCAGTCCTCGCCACCACCAGCCTAGTCCTAGTTGCCATCACCTGTGCCCCACAACTGTGGCAGCTTTCTAAATGGTCCTTCTGCATCTGCTCCTGATGCAGCTTTTCACAATACAATTCTGATCTCTTGGGACCTTTTGCCCCTCACCCCTTGCAGGAACTTTCCATTACTCCTAGATTATAGACCAGACTCCTGGCTTACAAGCTCCTAGGCCCTACCTGTCTCTCTAGCCCTAAGGGGTGCTTGCTGATCTCTCTGCATTCAGCGCCTCAAAAATGCTAAGCTTCCAGCCGCAGGGCCTTTGTATGTGCCTAGAGAGCTCAAACTCCACAGTCTTCATCAGGTAATTCCTTCTCGCTCAGCTGAAACATTGCACTTGTCACCACTCCCGCTTGTCAGACCGCAGCGGGTCATAGGATCATTATCATCCCTTTGGATCCCTTCTCACATCTCTAGTTTTACTCTTCCTTGGAGTTCCTGCCCATCTCCCTCATTAGCCTGTGATTTCTATAAGGCCAGAGTCTGTGTCGGTTTTTTTTAGTTGTTGCTGTTGTTCTGCAGACTGTGCTCTGCAGTCCCTAGGCAGGGACACCTGTAAAGCATTATGTAACGCAGGGAAAGGACTTGAGTTTCAGCTGTGCCAGCTGAGCATCCTTGCAGAAGCGCCTCTGAAACGGGTCGTGGTGTGGCTCTGTGGCGCATTACGTGTCAGAGTACTCTGTAGAAGGTGAAGCTGTTGGTGGTTCGCCATGCAGATTTGTTTTCTTGCCGTGTCTATGATCAGTGGTCTGGGGGTGGAGGGATGGTGGAACAGCAGTGGGAAAGGAACTAACATTGATCGAGCATCCAGTTCATGATCCCATGGTCTCGTTCAGTGGTTACATCAATCCTGAAGAAGGTAGAGTCGTCCCCTTTGTACTTTTGAAGAGTCTGAAGTTCAGAGAGGTCACAGAGTAATGGTGGAGAAAGCACTGGATCTTGGTTAAACATTTATGCTAGAGAAAAAAGGGAACACACCAAGCTGGCTCTTCGATTATATTGTTTCTAGCTCTTGTAAATGGTAGGAAGGGGAGGGCAGTGGAAATCGCTCTCTATGTACACAGTCTACCCACCCACCCATAGCGGAGCTGGCTTCTAGGTTTGGTGGGTAAGAGCCACGTAAAATAACCCCTTCTTCTTTGGTGCAGGTGACTCTGGAGTGCATGTCCCACCATCCACGAACAAATCGTCACACCCTGTGAAGAAGATGCCAAGTAAGTAACCCACCACGGTCCCCGTGGTGACATCATGGCTGTGGCTGGTGGGTACGCTGGGTGGGTTTCACTGCTACTCCCAGGGGGCCACAGCCCATTGCAAGTCACTGTGAGTCCTCAGGCCTACTCTGGAGAAAAGTTTGGCTACAGACCCGGTGAGTGGAACTGGAAGGAGCTGTGGCAGAAGCCACTTACAAGGGCTTACCCATCAGTCTTGGATATTTATCTGGACCAGCAAGATCACCAGAGCTGACTTATTTCAAGAAATCTTATTACGACAACATTCTTGGACTTGGAAAGAGGCTCTGGAGGAGTTTGGCACTGGTCCCAGTGGCTCAGTGCTCTTCAGTCTTTATGCTGTAATTTGCTTTTGCCATCACAGTGTTCCTCTACCTTTCCTTCATGATCACCCTTCCCACCACCCAGAGCCTTTTAAAGGCAATTTTTTCCTAATTGCTCCTTCTTTCCCGTGGATGTTTAATACCAGATATACTGTCTATGTTTATATGCCGTGTTTTGGACATAAAGAGAGTAATATTTTTTCACTGCCCCACAACCAATTTTTGTCCCGTTGGGGTTGATATCACTGTCACTGAGAATACGTGTTCTCTTGGCATGGGGGCAGAGGGAGAGTGATGACCTTCAGTTTCCTGCTACATCAAATTTGGACCATGATGGCGTTGACACCACAGGGTTATTGTGAGTGAAGTTCAAATGGAACACTGATTGGAAAAGCACTTTTATAATCATAAAAACTTCACTGGGAATTTTGCTTAGCTATTACTGTTTTCCTACAAAATAATTACTCAACCAAAGGAATGATATCCACATACCATTGGTGTGTTGGGAGGATAAGAGACGTCCAAGTTCTTATTGGTTTGTTTTTAATGTTTAGGTTGTCATTAGCAGGCAAATGTGTGTTGTCAGTCCATGAATGGAAATACGGTCAGGGGCTAGGATGCCAGGGTTTAGATAGAAGAAGGAGCTTTTCAGCTTAGCTGGGAAATTTTGTGTGATAAATGAATTGAAAGAGTAAGTGAAAAGTACCTCAAACCTGTGTCCTTCTTAAGTGATACCTCTCCTGAAAGCTTCCTCACCACGGCCCCAAACCCTAGCCACTGCTCTTCACATGTTCTTCCCATCGACAAGCTGTGGATGCTGGCTCCTCAGGCAGGCCTGTTCCCCAGGGAGACCTTACCCTCCCGCCTCAGCAGAAGGACAAATTGCCCCATGTTATGGACCTTTGAAAATAGTTGGGACCATGAAAGTTAAATGCACAAGTGAAGTGAGGTTCCTGTATGTTGGAAGTGGCTCAAAATAGACTGGAAGTGACGTCATGGAAAGTAGGAAGCTTCAGGGGTCAGTCCCTCCACTGAAATAACCCATTAAGCTGGAAAAAAAGCATCAGACTCAGCTATTTTCGAATCCTGGAACCTGACCAGACACTTAGAGAAATCTGGGGATCTCCTGATGAAGGGAGAGACTCCTGAATGTCAACATTTAAGGAAGTCTCAGGTCACAGGCTGACCAGAGAGATAGTAGAATAGTATGTCAGTGAGTGCACACACAAGGATTGCAGACTTTGTAAAGATAGTCTGGAAAAGTCACCATGCAAATGGACAACGCCAGCCATCGCTAAGCAACAAAAGCAATCGCTGAGAAGGTGGAGAACCCAATTTCTGGTTGCCACATTATAACACTCAAAATGTCTGCATCTCGCGAGAGCCCATGCAGCCAGAGACCTTTGGAGATGAGGAAGGAAAATGCCCCCGGGGGAGCTTCCTGAAACAAGAAGCCTAGAGAGAAAACTAGCAGATGTCGCCATGTTTGCCGTGTGCCTTTCCAGTGGAGAGAGAAACCCTGAATATCGTAGGCCTTCTTGAACCAAGGTATCTTTCCCTAGATGCCTTAGATTGGATATTTCTGTAACCTTGCTTTAATTTGGACATTTTTACAGTCTTAGAACTGTAAACTAGCAGCTTAATAAATTCTCCTTTTAACAAGCTGAAAAAAAAAAACACAAAAAACCACATGGCTATGCCATGCCTGAAGTCCTTGTTCACAAAAACTGTGAGATAATAAATATTTATTAAGCCACTAAAAAAAAAAGAAGTCTGTGTCAACAAAAAAATTACAACTACAAAGATATAGGAAGATATGACTCATACACAGGAAAAAACAGATTTGACAGGAACCATCTGTAAGGCAGTCTAGACATTGAAATTAATTAATTTAATTTCAATTAAATTAATCTAATCCCTATTCAGTACTGTATGTTTGAAACTGTAATTAGATCATCTCCTTAGAGATGTGGCTCAATCAAGAGTGATTGTTAAACTGGATTAGATGGAGACCTGTCTCCACCCATTCGGGTGGGTCTTGATTAGTTTACTGGAGTACGCTAAAAAAGGAGACATTTTGGAGAAAGCTGGAGATTCAGAGAGAGCAGAGAATGCAGCAGCACCATGAAGCAGAGAGTCCACCAGCCAGTGACCTTTGGAGATGAAGAAGGAAAGTGCCTCCTGGGGAGCTTCATGAAACAGGAATTCAGGAGAGAAAGCTAGCAGATGACGCCATGCTCGCCATGTGCCCTTCCAGCTGAGGGAGAAACCTGACTGTGTTTGGCATGTACCTTCCACTTGAGAGAGAAACCTTGATTCATTGGCCTTCTTGAATCAAGGTATCTTTCCCTGGATGCCTTAGATTGGACATTTCTATAGACTTGTTTTCATTGGGACATTTTCTCAGCCTTAGAACTGTAAACTAGCAACTTATTAAATTCCCCTTTATAAAAGCTATTCCATTTCTGGTATATTACATTCTGGCAGCTAGCAAACTAGAACACTAGTTAAACATTGTAAATCAACTGTCTTAAAATGTGCTCAATGAAAAACTAGTCAGCCAAGAAGTTGGTGTAAGGTGCTCCAGGGTACTCTCCCTACCCCCCATAGAATCTCTGAACAACTAGCTAAAACTGGCAGAGCCATCTCAGAGCTCCAGAAAACAGTACTACAATCCTCTGGAAGACTAGGGGAGTGCGGAATCATGAAAAAGCAGCTTGAAAAATGGTAGGTGAAGCTTGTGGTGCCTTGGGACCCCTTCCCCAACCCCCTCCCAGCTCAGTGTGGAGCCAGCCTGTGTTCCCGTTACGGGTCCCTGACCATGTTCCAGTAGAAGCAGAGTAATCCCTATGTATATACTGGTGTGCCCATATGTCAGTGACATTCTATGAGGTAGAAGGCTGGAAGATTGAACTAGGAAATTTATCTCAGGATCCTTCTCATAGAATTTGTCCTGGAGGTAAAAAAGCAACTTGCAGAGAGCTAAAGCAGTGAATTAAATAATTAAGTCTAAGAGGCTTGGGACAAAAACTACCCTCCTTAAATCATACAATAGAGTACCCAGGGATAGATAAAAGTCTGTTTCAAAGAAAGAAGATAGGGCATTTCCTATAAACTGAGAATTCCTAAGGCCAGGAGCAATTACAAGTACAAAACAAGAAATAGGCTCCACTAAGACTCAGATAAGACGGACAGTACCCTGCTTTTTTGCATTCATTGCAAGCTGAGCTTCTTGATAGAGGGCTAAACTCTGAAGGAGACCACCAGCCAAAGCAGAACCAATTTGCAGACTATGAAAGGTGCTTTTTTGTCTTCATTTATTTGTTTCTGTTAGTTCCTGGCACTCAAGGAAATCTCTGTCATATCCCTAGATGAATCCAAACAAAGAACAGACAGCTCAGGGACTATATCCGAGTTAGCACTTTAAAATGTTAAAATGTACAAAATGCAACACAAGATTACAGGACAAAGAAATGGGAAATGATGACCCATTCAAAGGAATAAAATAAAAATCCGGAAACCAACCACTAAGATGACCAGACATTATGACATACCATCAAAGACTTAAAAAAAGATCATCAGTGTATTCAAGGAGATAAAGGAAAACGCAGAGAGAGAACTGAAGGATATCAGGAAAATGATGAATAAATAATATGAGAATCAATAGATAGAAATTTTAAAAGCAACCAAACAGAACTGCTGAAATTGAAGGCCATCATAACTGAAATGAAAAATTCCCTATAGGGATTCAACAGCAGGTTGGAACTGGCAGAAGAAAGAATCAATGATCTTGAAGACAAGAGAGTTGAAATTATTCTGGCCCAGGAACAGAAAGAAAGAAGAATAAAAAAAAGTGAACAGAACCTAAAAAACCTGTGGGAAACCATCAAGCATACCAGTGTACACATTAGGGGAGTCTCAGAAGGAGAAGAAAGAAAGGGGCAGAAGGAATATTCAAAGAAATAATGGCAGAAATCTTCCCAACTTAACAAAAGACTTGAATATTCACATTTAAGAAGCCCAACAGAATAAACTCAAGGAACTACATCCAGACACACAGTATTCAAACTGTCCAATGCCAAGGACAAGGAGGGAGTTAAGAAAACTACCAGAAAAAAAAAAAAAAAAAAAGAAAGAAAGAAAACTGTCATAGGAAAGCAACAAGATGTATTCAAAGGAATCCCAATAAGATAATGTGCCAATTTCTTAACAGAAACCATGGAGGCAAGAAGGGAGTGGGATGAAATATTTAAAGTGCTCAAAGAAAACAGTTGTCAACCAAGAATTTTATATCCAATGAGACTTTCTCCCAAAAATAAGGAAGAAATTAAGACATTCCTAGATAAATAAAAGTTGAGGGAATTTGTCACCAGTAGACAAGCTCTATAATCAGTGCTGAAGAGTGTTCTTCAAACTGAAAGGAAAGGACACAAGACAGTGGATTGAAGCTACATAAAGAAATAAAGACCTCCGGTAAAGGTAGCCATGTAGTATGATTATATTGTATATTTTGTTATGTAACTCCTTTTTTTTTTTTTTTTTACTTCTTACCAGGTTCTAAAGTGCAAATGCATCAGAAGTAATCATACATTTATGTTTTGGGATTACAGTATATAATGATATAATTTGTAACAACTATAAAAAAGGTGAGGGGATGGAGGAGAATAGGAAAAGTGTATGTGTATGCTATTACTGTTAAGCTGGTATAAAATCAAATGTGATTGTCATAGACTTAGGATTTTAAATTTGACCCCCATGATAACCACAAAGAAAATGTATGAAAAATATATACAAAAAGAAATGTGAAGGGACTCAAAATGTTGCAGTATAAAAACCAAAGAAATAGGAAAGAGGTATTAATGGAAGAATTGAGGGTCAACTAAGCTATAAGACTTACGAAGACAAAATTGAAAAATGGCAGAAAAGCCTGTATTATTGGTAGTTACTTTAAATGTAAATAGATTAAACTTCCCAGTCCACAGTCAGAGATTGGCAGAATGGATAAAAAAGCATGACTCAACTATATGATATTTACAAGAGACTCACCTTAAATTCAAAGACACAAGTATGTTTAAAGTGAAAGGTTGGAAAAAATATATACCATGCAAATAGTAACCAAAAAAAAGAGCCAGTATAGCTCTACTGTCATAAGATGTATCAGACTTTAAGTCCAAAACTGTTAGGAGGAAAAAAGTAGCTCCTTATATCTTAATGAAAGTGTCAATTCAGTAAGAAGACATAGCAATTATAAATGTATCCATACTTACTGATAGAACCCTAAAATGTATGAAACAGTTATTGACAGATTTGAAGGGAAAAATAGACAGTTCTACATTAATAGTAGGAGACTTCACTATACCACTTTAAATAATGGATGGAGCATCTAGACGGAAGATCAGTGAAGAAATCGAAGATTTGAATGATACTGTAAACCAAGTAGACCTATAGACATATGTAGAACACTTGACCTCACAGCAGCAAAATACACATTCTTCTCTATTAATTCTTTTTTAATTTTTATTAATAAAATCGATCAACATACAACATGAACATTCTTAATGTATGAACAGTCCATACTTGGTATGCAATCAGTGGCACACAATATCATCACAAGTTGTATATTCATCACCATGATCTTTTCTCAGAACTTTACATCACTCCAGAAAAAGAAATAAAAAGAAAAAACTCATACATACCATACCTCTTTCCCCTCCCTCACACTGACCACTAGTATTTCCCTCTACTTGATTTAGTTTAACATTTGCTCCCCCTATTATTTATTTATTTTTAATCTATATTTTTTACTCATTTGTCCATACTGTAGATAAAAGGAGCATCAGAACAAGGTTTTCACAATCACACAGTCACATTGTGAAAGCTATATCATTATACGATCATCTTCAAGAAACATAGCTACTGGAACACAGCTCTGCAGTTTCAGGCACTTCCCTCTAGCCTCTATAAATACACCTTAAACTAAAAAGGGGTTATCCATTGTTCTAGTTTGCTAGCTGCCGGAATGCAACACACCAGAGACGGATTGGCTTTTAATAAAAGGGGATTTATTTTGTTGGTTCTTCAGAGGAAAGGCAGCTAACTTTCCACTGAGGTTCTTTCTTACGTGGAAGGCACAGGATGGTCTCTGCTGGTCTTCTCTCCAGGCCCCTAGGTTCCAACAGCTTTCCCCGGGGTGA